>JAJJLH010000249.1:0-32264 GCA_023806865.1 Isotricha sp. YL-2021a
CCCAATCCCCAATCCCCAATCCCCAAATCCCAATCCCCAATCCCCAAAAAAATAAAAAAAACATAAAAATAAATAATTTTTATAAATTTATAATATTTTTCAAAAAAATCAAATGAAAATTAATTTTTTTAAATTTTTAAATTTAATTAATTTGTTTTTTATAAAATAAATATATTTTAATTATTTAAAAATAGTATTAATTAAGTAAGTAATTCAAAATAAATAATATATTTAAATTAAATGTATAGAAAATTAGGATTATTCCGAGATTTAAGTAAAAAATATGTAGAAATAAGACAATCAATATCAGAAAATGAAGTAAATTTAAATAATTCAGGAGGTATAATGACCGAAAAAGATAAGTAATAAAAAATTATAAATATATAAATAATATAATAGACATAACATGAATGAATTATCTTCTTTAAATAAAACACTTCCTCCAAAATATATGGAAAGATTTGATATGTGTAATGATATAATTAAAGAATTAGAAATTAAATGTATAATTTTTATTTATTATTTAGTAAGTAGATTACAGGAAAATCAACAAAAAAGATTAGTTCCAAAATTTGATGATGATGAAAATAAAAAATTAGATAAAGATATTAGTTCTCTAATAATGGAAATGACAAATAGATTAAAAAATTGTGAAGATAATATAAAACAAATGATTTCAGAAAGTACTGAATCTGAATTAGAAGAACAAATAAAAATTAATATGAAACAAAGTATATTTTCAAAATTAAGTGAATTTACAAAAAGATTTAAATTAAATCAAGAAATTTATATGAAAAAATATAGAGAATTAGTGGGAGAAGATTTAATAGAAACAAATGAATCTAATTCAACAAAAGAAAATTCAAAAAAAAATAATTTTTTCCTTCAAGAAGAAGGAAATGATATTTTAAAGAAAAGAGATAATGAATTAAATGTTTTATTATCATCAGTAAATGAATTAGCACAAATTTTTAAAGAATTACAAGTTTTAATAATGGAACAAGGGACAATTTTAGATAGAATAGATTATAATATTGAAAATGCTGTGACTTCTGTTAAAGAAGGACATAAGAATTTAGTTAAAGCAGATGAGGCAATGAAAAAAAATTGTGCTAAAAAAGCTATCATGATTATGATGATAGTTGATTCAATTTTATTAATTTTATTAATTTTTAAATTATTTATATGAGTTTATTTATATTTGAATATTATTTGTGTTTTAAATATTTTATTTTTAGTTTAATTACAATATTTTTATATTAATATTATATATTTTTATTTAAATTAAGTTAATATTATCTTAAATTTTTATAATTTCATCTGCTAATTGAAAATAAGATTTTTCTATACCTACTTTTTTCTAATTTGTTTCAAAATAATAACAATTATTTTTTTATTACATAATTTTATTCAAGATTTTTAAAAAAACAGCTCTTCTATCACTTAAATCTGTTTTATTCTAATTAAAATATATTTACATTCAATTGGTACATTTTCCTTTATTAATTTTATTCAACTATAGCATTATTGAATAAATTTTCATTTGTGCCATCAAAAACTATGATAATTGGATTCGTATTTTTAAAATTGTTTTATCAAAAATTAAAGATGATAATTTATATTATTTTTTATTAATTCATAATTCACTATTATAATATATTTATTTGAAGAAATATGATTTAAAAGAAGAATTTAAATTTTAAAATTTTGTAAGATTATTAAATATTAAAAAAATATTTTTTTGATATATTTTTGGAATAATATTAAAAATAAATTTAAAAATTAAATTTTTTTATTTATTTATCATTAATTTTGAAGATTTAGAGATGATCATATAAAACAGTATTGCAACCAGCATCAAATGGTTTGAATTTAGCTGCACAATTAGGACAATAGCTTTTATTATCAGATGTTGAAATACAACTCAAAGAAGTTTCTTTAATTAATCCATCATAGAAAATAGAATCAATATTTTTATCAAATATAACAGAGAAAGTAGAAAGAGCAGGATGAGCATAAACAAGAGTATTCCAACCAAGTGGCATAACTTGTTGATCACCATTTAAATCTAAATCAAATTCAAATGCACTTCCTTTATAAGTTAAAATACCTTTAATTGTATTTCTTGTAACATCAGCATAAATAGTAAATGTTATATCATTTGTCAAAGCAGTATTTCCAATATTGAAATATTTAACTGTTCTCTTTTCTTCTGTTGACCATGTTTTTGTTGGTAATTTCAATTCAAGTACAGTTCCACTTAATGACATAGTAAATGCGTTATATAAAATAAATTCTGGAATTTGTTGACTAATATCCATATTTGGAAGTGTTGATTGACCATCATCAGTAAATGCGAAAAGAATTGATGGATTTCCAGAATATTTTTGACTATTATAATCTGTTATATTAAGAGTAAATGTAACTATATAATGATTGAATGAATAATATTTTTCAATAGGATAAAATGCTGTGAGACTATAAAAGAGTGGAGAATTATAATACTGACCATATGTATCTAAACCTACATTTGTATCATCTTTTTCATATAAAGTAGTACATACACCTTGAGTAATTCTATAACAAGCATTTTGACATTCTTGAATTCCGTTATATTGATATAATTCTAATTCTTTTGATGAAAGATATTTATCAAAGAATTCAACTCCTGCAATTTCAAATTGTCCTCTAGGTTCTAGTGAATTAGGGTAACTATTACCAATATAAATATCATATTGACCTTGTGGTAAATAATCAACACCTATTTTTGCTCTACCGCTTTCTTCTAAAAGTGAAGCTCCATTAAGGTAATTAACTTTGAAAACATATGTACCTTCTTTAACTTGATATTGGAGACTTACTTTAAAGAATTGGAATGGTGTATCAGCTTTTCTAAATACAGAGGAAGTTTGAGATAAAGTATTACCAAAATTTAACATGAATTTATCAAGTTGTGGATTATATCCAATTGTAATATATTGATTATCTCCTTTTTTAATTTGGAAAATATTAACAACTCTCTTTAATACAGAAGCCAATCTGAAATTAAATGAAATAGTGACTGCATTAGTATTTGCAAGTGCAATAGAAGTTCTTGTAGGTTCTACATGTTCATTAAATTGCTTATATTCAGAAAAGAGAAGCATTTTAACTGCATCAGTATCTGATGGAATACAAAGACCATTTTCTAGTTTACCAGAAGAACATCGTTCACAAATTGCTGAGGTACCAATTAAACATGCATTTTGTATTTTTCTTGTTCTAAATGGAATTTCTGATTTAAGTTCATCAATTGATTTGGCTTGATGTTTATATAAAACAACATTAGTCATTTTTGCTGGAATTTCTGAACTAATATCAAATCCGAATTGTTGACCGAAATATGATAATAATGAAGGAAGTTTAAATTCTTGTGCAATAAAATTGTTTCTTGATTCTGCAATAACTATAGAAAGAGTTTTATCCTTATATGATAAAGCAAAATAAATTATTGGAGAATTTGGAGCTGAAGGTAAATTAAGATCAAATGTATATGTTGATGTTGGATTTTCAACTAAGTAAAGGAAGAATTTAATTTTTCCAGTTTTATAATCAATTATAGCTTCAATGGCATATATTCCATCATAATCATATGCTTTAAAGAATGTAAAACGTGTCTTTGGAAGGTAATTAAATTCAATAAGAATAGTAAAGGTCCATTTGGAAATTCTAATATATTTATTTTTTTGTGTATCAGGGAAAGCTTCAAATCTATGAAGAAGATTTTCTTGATCTGGAGTACTGAATATAGGAGTGAATAATATTTTTCCATTCACACATTCACCATCTTTCTCATTAAATCCAGAACCACAAACTTTACAAACACCATTTTCACAATATTCACAATCAGGTCCACATATATCATAACCAACAGGTTCAGGTTGTTTAACATTATCGTAATCATCTCCATTAGTAAGAATAATATTTGTAAGTGATGTAGAATAACCAATAGTATAAAGATTAATTTTGTCCCCTTTAATTCCACTAATATAACCTGATTTCATTGAATTTGATTTAACAAATGTTCCTGCATGAGTAGTAACGGTTACTTGACTTCCAGTGAATACAATGAAAATATTATTCCATGTATTATATGGATCATAAACTGGGATTTCAACTTTATCATTTTTATCAATATTTAAGTAAATTGAATTTCTTCTTCTGAAAATATTTAATGCTCCTAATTCTAAAAATGTATAATCAGAATTTAAATCATAATATGGGAAGTTAAATTGAACTTGGAAATAAAGAGCGAAGTTATCATCAAGAATTTCTTTTTTAGTTATTGGTAATTCAATACTACCTTGATAAATTTGTCCTTTATAGAAATTATATAAAAGATTAGCTCTTGAACAAGTTACTTCATCACCACCATTCTTAACTTTTTCAGAATTATATCCTTGGGCACATTCATAACATTTAGTTCCTATTGGTTGATTATTGGAATATTCCCAAATACAAGTATCACATCCTTCTTTACATACTGGTTGAGTTAAACTATATTGATTTTCAAAACTACTATAAAGGGAGTCAGAATATCTAACATTAGGATGTACTTTTATCATATCTACATAGACATGTGGAACTTGATATATTTTTTTATCAAATCCTGTATCTTCAATACCCCATAATGAAAGAGCACCTGATTCTTGGAATCTTTCTGGATAATGCTTATAATTATATTCACCAGAAACTGCATTAGAAGTGTCAGTGCCATGTCTTAAAGAATATTGGAATAATTTATTAACAGCATCAATACCAACTAAACCTCTAATATATTCTTTAGGTTTAAATGAAAATCCTTTAGTTGAAACAATAACTGGACCAAAGTCGTTTATTAAAAATTCAACATAACCTAAATTATTTTTCACAAATACTTGGACACAAAGATTAAGATCACCTCTATAATTCAGAGGTATGAATGTTTTAAGTTTATCATTTGAATAACATCCAATTCTATATTTTGCTCCTTCATTAAATTTACCCATTATAAATCTAAAGTACATTATTCCATAATCACCATTAACTCCAACAACATCACTATTTATGAATTTATTGGTAAATAAAGCTGGTTTTAATTCTGACCAATCTTCGTAACCAAAGAGTGAGGCAGGTTGCCATGAATAACCTCTTGATTTACATTCATGAGGCTCTGATGTTGGTTTCATTTCATAATTACATTGGTAACAAAGTCCTTTATTATTCCAATCAACATTCATACAAATTGCTCCAATTTGTTCTGGTTTTTTGTTAAGTAATGTAAACAAATCTCCTCTTGCTAATCCATCATAAACTTTAATATTACCAAATTGATAATTAAGTTCAATTCCTTTTGAGTCTCCAAATACTAAATATTGAATATTGTCATTTTCGGGGATATTTAATTTATATTCATATGTTTTTCCTGTTCCAAAATCTGTAATAGTTACATCTATTTGATTTTTGTATTCATTAAAGAGAAGGATAAATAATATAAAATCTGGCATTTCATCAGTATAATCATGTGAGAATTGATTTTTTTCATTTTGAATTGTATAAACAGATTTAAAGTCAGATGGAATTGTTTCTTTTATTAAAGGCTTCTTTTCACCATCTTGAGTAGTTTTATATGAAAGAATATTGAAATTATTATTTTCTTGATACATATTAGAATGTGTTTTCTTTCTTAAATTGAATGTAATTGTTAAATTTCCATCATATGGTACTTTATATTCTCTTTCATCTTTATTGAAAATATCAAATACATTATCTAATAATTTAAAATCATTTGGACCTGCTGAAACTTCTTCACAAAGAGCATTTGATGTCAATCTATAACCATCTGAACATGATGTACATTTAAGTGCAGTATTACATTTAAGACAATTTTCACTACATTTAATAGCTTTTTCATCTCCTCTCATAATATCATCTGATGGAACATTATTAATATATACTCGTGCTTTCATTGAACCACCAATTGCTTTAGAATTTAGAGAATGTAAATTGTATTTGAAATCTTTATAATGTCTTATGAATGGTTGATCTTTTAATGTTTGACTATAACGATTACCTTTTCTATCTTTAACTGTGACATTGATATTATCTTTAAGCATTGAGACAATTATATAATACCATTCTCCTACTTGTAATTTATTATGCTTAATAGGAACATCATTATATGAAATTTCTCCATCTTTAAGAGTGAGATTAACATAAGGAACTCCATTAATTTCTGAACTCATAATATTTTCTTTATTTGAATTATCACCTTTAATATAAATCCATTCAGTAAATCCATAAGCATTGGTTGCTAATTTATTATCAAATTTATCTTTAAAGTTGAATTCAATTGGAGTATTTTGAGTATTGAGTTCTGGAGTTTCTTTAAGAGATTGAGCTTCGCATCTGCTATCAATTGGAATAACACCATTTGGACAAGAACGACAAGTATCTTTACATTCAGTACAGAAATAATCACAATCAGAAGGCTTAAATCTTGTTAATGTATTAATATCATCATCACTTGGTAAATAATCCATTATATTTAGTTTACCAATATTATAGTTACTAACACCATTTTTACCTAATAATATATATGCACTTGGTTCAATAATATTGTAATAATTTCCTGTTGGGACTTCAATTGCTTTATCTTCTTTATTTTCAATACGAGAGTTAACAGTTACCTTAAAGTTTCCACTTTCAGTTTTTGATAATGTCATTGAAACAAATTTCCAATCATAAATATTATCATAATTACAATTTGCAATATCGAGTTTTGCTTCAGGTTTGTTTTCATCATTTCCATACACAATAACTTTACATTTTTGATCAGATACATCGACAAAGAATTTATAATTATAAGCTGATTTCATTTCATTAACAACTGTAAGAATATCTAAATTAGATTTTAATTCTGGTTGAAGTGATCTGAAATAGAAAGTGAAAGTAACATCATTACTTCCAACACCTGTTCCTTGATAATCAGAGAATTTTTTAACTGCTCCAGATTTGAGGACTGGATCAGCTGAATTTGCTTTTGAAACTAAATCAAAATCTTCAATAATATTTGTTAATGTATGAGTTTCTTCACAAATACCATCAATATTAAGTTTAAATCCTTTTTTACAAGTTTTGCAAATTCCAGCATCTGCACAAACTTCACAATATGGAATTTTACATTTTTGACAAGTAGCTGCAGTACTATCATAATAAGTACCAGTTGGACAATTACCAGCTTTAATACAATTTCTATTATACATTACATAACCAACAGCACATTCAATACAATCTGAACTTGTTCCTAGAACACAAGTCTTACATGATTCATCACAATTTTCACATGTTCTTGCAGTTTCTTTACAATCTTCATACATACCATCTGGACATGATGTTAAACATGAACTTTCTAATTTATAATAACCAGCTCTGCAAAGAGTACATTTATCTTTTGCTATACATGTGTCACATGAATAATCACATTTATCACATGTATTAATTGTTGTATCGAGATAATATCCTGCAGGACATGAATCAACACATTTTCCTTCATATAAGACAGATGGTTTAGTACATTCATAACATGTTTTTAAGTTACTTGAACAAACTTTACATCCTGGTTCTTCACAAGCTTCACATATACCATTTACGTTAACTTTTCCTTCTCCACATTTATTAGTACAAACTCCATCATCCATTATAAATTCAGATTTACATTCATAACATTTATCTTTATCACAGTTTTTACATTTTGGATCACAATCAATACATTCTTTTGTTAATACATTAGTGTATGTTCCATCTGGACAATCTTCAAAACAAACACCATTGTAAATATAATCTTCACATTTAATACAATTTTTAGGATCTCCTGGTGCACATTCAGCACAAAGAGGTTGATCACATGGAGTACATTGTTGGACAACAGATGTTGTTTTTGGTGGACATGGTTTAATACAAACACCTTCATAGAATGAATAGCCGTCATTACATTTTATACATTCATCATGTGATTTACAATAAGCACAACCAATTGGGCATTTTTCACATGTTCCTGTTTCATCATCACCAAAGTAACCGTTTGGACATGGGTTAATACATTCATTTTCATCATTAAGATAAAATCCTGTTTTACATACTTTACATACATCATCATCTCCACATTGTTCACAATTTTTAGTTGAACATTCAACACAAACTCTATCATCTTTTGTATGAAATCCATCACCACATTCTTCAACACAAATATTTTCTTTAAGATATAATCCTTTAGTACATTTTATACATTGAGTTAAATCACATTTGAGACAATTTTCAGAACATTTAACACATGCTTTACCATATTGAACAGTACCTTCTGGACAGGAGTCAATACATTTTCCATTATATAAAATTGTTTTACATTCAGAACAAACATCTACTGAATTTGGACATTTTATACAATCATCTTGTGCACATTTATTACATACTCCATCAATACCTACTGTACCATCTGGACATGTTAGAACACATTTTCCTTGATATAAGAAAGTACCTTCAACACATTTAGTACATTGATCAATACTTGAACACATATTACAATTAACATCACAAGGAACACATTTTCCATTATCTTTATAAAAGCCTTCTTTACAATCAGAATAACATTGTTCACCAAAGAGTACTAATTTATCTTCACAAATTCTACATTTTGAAGGTTCACCTTCTTTACATACAGCACATCCTGGAGATTTACAGTTTACACATTCATTTCCAATAACCATTGATGGTGGTTGACAAATAGTGCAAATTTTAGTTCCTTCAATGAAATAATAATTTTCAGTACATTTATCACATGATTCAAGATTTGTACAACTTTCACAGACTCCATCACATTTTTTACATGTTCTTCTACCTTCAATTTCAACTTCAAACATTCCTTTTGGACAAGATGGTAAACATTCATCATCATTTAGAATATGAGCCTCATCACAAAGGAGACATTTATTAACATTTAATGAATCACATTTAACACAATAAGAATCTTTACATTTTATGCATACACCATCTCTTTCAACTTCTCCTTCTTTACACTCTACTATTTGAACACATCTATTACCTGAAATTAATTTATAACCTGGTTCACATGATGTACAAGTTTCTGGTGTTTCTTGACAAGCTGAACATCCCTCTGCACATTTTTGACATTTACCTGTTGCTGTATTTCCAATATAACCTGTTGGACATGGTTTTACACAATCATTAAGTCCAGATTCATCATTAATTAAGAACCAACCATCAGGACATTGTAAACAATGAATTGGAATACTAGGACAACAAGCTTTGCAATTGGTATTTTCACATTTTTCACAATGTGGAGGTTCTTCTTTTTTAGCTGCATAGAATGTTTCTCTACAGAAATATGTACATTCTGTATTTTCTTGATCAAGAAGAAGAGGTTCAATACATCTTTGACATGTATTTGGATTTGTACATTTTTCACACCCTTCTAAACAATCTTCACACCTCTTAGTATCATCATTATAATATTTTGTAGGACCACAAGTCTTAATACAATTTCCATTATCATTTAAATAACCATCTTCACAAACATTACATTTTCCTAAATTATTAGGATCACAATTTTTACATTTATCCACTAAACATTTTTTGCAATGACCATTAACATTTGCATAATTCTCCATACATTTATCATAACAATCATAATTATATTCAACTTTATCATCAACACATTCTGTACATGTTTTTTCATCAGTACAATGTTTACAATTTTCTTCACAATCAATACATTCATTTCCTTTTTCAAAAGTTCCATCAGGACATTGAGAAACACAAAGACCTTTATAATTGAATAATTCAGGATTACATTGTAAACATTTACTTATATCATTTGGATCACAACTAATACAATATTTTTGAGTACAATCTTTACAAATTCCATTTACTGCAACTTGATATGATTTACATTTATCATTACATGTCTTATCAACCGTATCAAGGAATAATCCTTCTTCACAATTATAACAAGTTTGATCATCCTTACAATTTTTGCATCCTTTTGAACATTTTTTACATGTTTTTGTTAATTCATCTGGATAAGTTCCTTCTTCACATTTATCCACACATTTAGTATCATTTAAGTAACCAATTTGACATTCTTTGCATTTATCTGGTGATAATGGATAACATCTTTTACATTTATCATTATCAACACAAGGGAGACATTCTCTATCTTGTTCATATGTTCCAACTACACAAAATTCAATACATTTTCCTTTATAAAGAACTGAGCCTTCAGCACATTTTTGACATTTATTTTGTTCTTTACATGTTATACATTTATCATCACCACATGATATACATTTTCTGTTTGAAGGATAATATCCATCACCACAATCATCAACACAATGATGCTCATTATTAAGGTAATATCCATCTTCACATGAATAACATTGAGCAGTATCAGATTCTGAGCATTCCAAACAAGAATTTTGAGAACATTTAGTACAAACTCCATCAATTGGAACATAATGAGTTTCACAATTTTCAACACATTTACCATCTTTAAGATAATATGGATTTTTACATTTTCCACATTCATCATCTTTTATACATGAAGCACATTTTTCTGGACAAATATTGCAAACAAATCCATTGATTAAATCTACTGGGTATGAACCTTCTGGACAAGAGGGTAAACAATGATTATCAAAGAGAACAAATGGTTTTTCACATCTTTTGCATATATCAAGATTCATATTATCACATATAGCACAATTATTTTCAGTACATTCAATACATTCTCCATATCTTTCAACATAATGTAAATCACAATTTAGTTTACAAACACCATTTTGTAAAACATAACCATCTTGACATTTAGTACATTTATCCCCATTTGGACATTTATCACAATATTCACCATCACATTCAATACATTTTCCACTATCTTGATCTTCATAATATCCATTTGCACATTCCTTTACACAATTACCTTCTGCATTCAGATACAAATTATCATTACATACAAAACATTCTTTCAAATTAACTGGATTACATGATTTACAATCATCTACTTGACATTTTTCACATTTGCCATTAACAGGTGCTTGACCTTCATCACAATCACTTGTACATCTTCCTTCATTAAGTACTAAACCAGTTGGACAAGATTTGCATTCATTTGGATTCTCACAAGTTTGACAATCACCTGCACATTCATTACAATATTCTCCATCAATATATGTTTTAATTGGACATGGTGTAACACAATCGCCTTTATAAAGATACATTCCTGAAGGACATGATGAACATGATGTAATTTCATTTACACAATCATTACAATTATCAGCTTCACATTTTACACATTCTCCATTATATGGTGATTGTCCTGTTGGACATGTAGAAACACAATCATCAGTATCTTCACTATAATAATAACCATTAGAACATTTTTCACATGATTTTATTTCTTCTTGTCCTGGTTGTCTTGAATATAATTTAAAGTTTTCTGTACATAAATCACAATGATCAATACATGGAGTACATACTCCTTCATCATTGAAATATGTTGTTGGACATGGTTTAATACATTTTCCTTCAAATAAGCCATATTCTTTTTCACATGAGGTGCATTTACTTGGTTCTGTACATTTTGTACAATGATCTGCACATTGTTCACATTTTTTATTTACTGGAGTCATTCCTTGTGGACATGATTTAACACATTCTCCTTTATACATTAGATATGGATCTTGACATAAATTACATTGTTTTGGTCCATCACAAGATAAACAATTATCATCACATTGTTTACATTCTTTTTCATTTAATTGGTAATATCCATTACTACAAACTTTAACACAAACACCATTTTGTAATAAAATTCCTGTTTCACAAATTCTACATGTTTCTCCATTATCACAAACATCACAACCTTCTAAACATTCTTTACATGTTTTGTCTCCTTTATAATAACCAGCTGGACATACAGATACACATACGTCATTGTGTAAAACATATGGGGCAACACATTCTTTACATGATTTATTATCTGTACATTTATAACAGTTATCAATACATGGTTTACATTTTTTATTTTCTTCATAGTATCCATCATTACAATGAGATATGCATTTATTATCTTGTAAAACATAACCACCTTTACATTCTCTACATGTTATTAAATCTTTTTCACATTGGTCACAATTTTCATCAGTTTTACAAATTGTACATTGACCATTAATTTCGACACTTCCTGAAGGGCACTTATCTACACATGTTTTTCCATCTTTACTTACTATATAAGGTGATTCGCATTTAAAGATAACAGCGGCATCACATTCAATAGCATAATCTGGGCATTCAATACATTTTCCGTCTTTTACATAACTTCCTTTTTCACATTCATTTCCACATTCACCATCTAATCTTATTACTAAATCTTTCATACATTCAAGACATTCATCTTTAGAATTACATTTCTTACATTGTTCCACACTACATTTAATACATTTTCCATTTTCAGTTCTGTATCCATCAGGACAAGCAACTACACATTTATCATCTAATAAATAACTTCCAACCTCACATTCTACACAAGTTTCAGGATCTGAGCATGTAATACAATGAGGATCAGTACATTTTTCACAATACCAATAACCTGGTACATCTTCAAATTCAGTCTTAACTGTTCTTTCAAGACATTTTGTATCACATCTAAATTCATCAACTAAAACTTTACTTTTATCACAAAGGACACAATGATCTGTTCCATAAGGACATTTTTCACATCCATCTACTAAACATTTCAAACATTTTCCTTTAAATTCAGATGATCCTGGTGGACAAGGTTTTGGAATACATTTTTCTCCTTTAATATCTAAAACAAAACCATTTGAACATTCATCACAAGTTTTTCCTAAATTTGAGCATTTTTGACAATTTGGATCATCACATGGAATACATTTTCTTTCATCAACATTTTCCCAATATTTACCTCCACAAGATGAAACACAATCACAATTTAATTGGAATGTTTTAACTGGACAAGAAGTACAACATTCAACATCATCAAATTTACATTTTTCACAACTATTTTTACATTCAATACAGATTCCTTCTTCGCTTTCAATAAATCCACTACCACAATCAGAAACACAATCAAAATCTTTATAATAATATCCACCTTCACATTTATCACAAGTTCTTTCATCTTTACATTTTGCACAATTTTCTTTACATTTTCTACATTTGGAATTAGCATCAACATATTCATTATCATCACATTTTGGTTCAACTACACAAACTTTTTCTTCTTCATTACATTTAATAACACCTTCTCCTGGAACTAAACAATAATCTGGGTCACCTGGTTTGCATACTTTACAATCTGGCTGAGTACAGCTTACACATTTTCCATCTACTTCTGTTGTCTTTTCAGGACATTCACTTTTACATTCACCATCACTTAGTTTAAGACCTGTTGGACATGATTCACAATTATCACTTGTGTATCTACATGTTCTACAATTTGGTGAACATGGTAAACATTCTTCAGATGCTTCGAATGTTTCATCTGGACATATTGTTAAACATTCTCCTTTATAGAAGAAAGTTCCTGATGGACATTTTGTACATTTTGTACTATCTTCTTTTGAACATTTTTCACATTTTGTATTTTGACATTCTACACATACTCTATCATTATCATAATATCCTTTATCACATTCTTCTTGACATACTTCGCCTTGTAAGAAATATGGAATTTTACATCTTATGCATGTTTTCTTATTTATACATTCTGCACATTTTTGATCACATGATTCACAATGTCTTTGATCAGGTGAAAGGAATGTTCCAACTGGACATCTTTCATAACAAATATTATTATAAAGTACAAAACCTTCTTTACAATCTTTACAAGTTTCTTTATCATCTGGACATGAATCACAATTACTTGTTGAACATTCTTCACATACACGTGTATTTGGATTTTTTCTTCTTCCACTTGGACAATCTTTAACACATTTTCCATTTAAGAAATAATAACCAATATCACAAACATTACAAACTACTGTATTATCACATTCTTTACATCCTTCAATACATTCTATACATTTTGGTCCTTCTGCAACATATCCTTCTCCACAATCTTTAACACATTTTCCATTTTTCAAAAATTCATTTGGATAATCACACTTAGTACAAACTGATATATCATATTCAGAACATTTAACACATTTTGTATCAGTACATTTAACACATTGTTTTCCAACTTCAATATAACCATCAGGACATTCTTTTGGACATTTAGTATTATTAAATAAATAATAATCAACCATACATTCTTTACATTCTTTACTATCACATTTATCACAATTTTCCATTGGACATTTTATACATTCTCCATATTCATTTGGATAATAACCTGATTCACATGTACCATGACATGTTTTATTTGGTTGAAGATAAAGTTCATCTTTACATTTTAAACATTCTCTAATATTATTTGGATTACATTTTACACATTTATCTGGTTCTTGACAATCAATACATACTTTTTTAAATGAGACTTGTCCTTCTGGGCATCCACCACATGATTGATCTTTTAATAAAGAGAATCCATCTTCACAATCTTCACATTTTTCTGATGAATTTGGACATTTTTTACAATTCTCAATACATTTTTCACATTTTTGTGTTTCTTTATTTTTTCTGAAAGAATCTGGACATTCTTTTACACATTTACTATCTTCATACATATAATAATCATTTTCACAACTTTTGCAAACTTCATAAGATGAACAAGATTCACATCCAGTTTTACATTTATCACAAACCATATTAACAATATCAAGATAAGTTCCAACTGGACATTCATCAACACATTTTCCATCATAAAAATAAGTTCCTTTTTTACATTTTCCACAATAAGTACTATTACTACAATAAAGACAATTATCTCCACATGATTCACAAACACCATTAACTGAATATGTTCCATCAGGACAATTTTCATAACATTCACCTTCATAATAATTAGTATTATTTTTACATTCATTACATTCTTTTGGTCCAGTACATTTATTACAATTTTCATCACAAGTTCCACATGTATTATTATCTAATTGATAACTTCCATCAGGACAACCAATTCTACAAATTCCATCAACATAATTATAACCTTTTTCGCAAATTAAACATTCACCTTTTACATTAGTATATTCACAATGTTCCACCCCATTATCACAAATATCAATTAATTCAGAAACATGTTTATACATTGAAGGTAACATATCTGCAACAAGTCTATTAATATTTTCTTTAGTGGCAAGGAAATCAATATATAATTTTGGATTAATTGCTTTATCACTAATTTTAATATCTAATTTTTCCATAAGATCTGGAGTAAGTTCATTTGTGGATGCATCATAATGTGCATTAACATATGAATTTAATGAATGTAAAGTACATTGGTATCCAGTACAAACTTTTTGGAATAATAAAATAATTAATTCATATTCAGCGCATTTTGATACAACATTAATTTCCATTTTTTGATTACCAATATCAGCAATATGATTATTTCTGCATGGTTCTTCTCTGAATTCAAATACTTTTTTATTATCAACATAACCTTGAGCATATTTATTAGATTCATCTTTTAACTTTTCAGGTTCTGCTAAAATCCAATAAGCAACTGCATATCCTCCTTTATCAAAATTTTCTGGTTCAAAAGTAATAGTATTTCCAAATTCTTTAGTTTTTAAAGGTTCTTTTTGATTAGTTGGATCACTATAAACTAATTCAAAAGCATTTTTATTTTCATCAGTTATTTTCAAACATTCTTCTTTTTCTTCTTGAGGGAAAGCATCTAAATAAGAATCAATTAAATTTAAATTAAGATAATTTAAATATTTCTTTTCAAGGAAATGAGGAACATTCTCTTTTTTACAATATTCTTTAATAACATTAGTAATTCCATCATAACCAGCTTCAATAAATCTTTTATCAACATTATCTAAACTAGAACTTTTAACATTAAATCTCTCAACAAGAACATTTTTTAATTCTTCAACATCTCTTTCATTAATTTTTTCACCAGAAGTAATTCTTTCTTGTAATTTACCTAATTCTTTAGCAGTACTTAAAGAAGAAATAATTTCTTCATTTTCATAAACAACACCACATGTTGAAGTAAGGTCGTCAATTTGTTTTTTTACTTCTTCTTGTAAGTCTGAGGGAGTTGAAAGGAAACAACCTGACCTCTCAGAACTCGCTGGTCCTGAAAGGAAACACGTTGCATCAATTGTACTACCTCCTTCATTTTGTTGCTGGATAAAACTAAACTTTTTTATACTCTTTTTTGATTTTGTTTTTATTCCATTTGATATAGTTAGTAATGTGAGTATGAATATTAGTGTAAATAGGTTTCTACACATTTTTTTTATTTTTTTTTTTTTTTTTTGAAACGGATTTTTATATGAATATTAATTATTTTTTTATTTTATTTTGGATTTTTTTGATGAAATTTAGATATTCAAAATAATTTATAAATATAATATTTATTAATATATATACTTATTTTAGGTTTTTCTTTGTTTTTTATTGGAATTTTTTTAAAGTTTTCTAATTAAAGTATATATAATTTTAAATATTTTAATAAGTTAATTAAAACAATATTTTAATATTAAATATTATTTATATTACATATTTTCCAAATTTTAATTCCATTTATTTCTCCAATTGCTATTTTATTATTATCAAATGGAATAATTGATGAACTCCAATTTTTAATTATTCCTTTTTTTTGTCCAATTATTTCTAATTTTCCATTTTTTAATTTCCAATTTATTAATTGTCCTTTAAATTCCATAGAAAAATCTAAAGTTAATAATGTTTGATTTTTTAATAATATACATTTTGAAAAATAAGTTTGAGTTTTAATTTCTTGTACAATTTTTAAAGTTGATATCTGAATTAAATATATTGCTTCTATTCCACCAATAATAAAATATTTATCATTTAATTGACAAATAACATCAACTAATCTACAATTATAAATTTTTTCTATTCTTTTTATATTTTTATATTCAATTAAATCAATGACTCTAATAAAATCCTCTTTTGAGGAACCTAATATTAATAAATTTTTATCTTTAATTTCTGATAAAGATTCATATAATTTTCCATAATTCAAAATTAATTGTTCTTGATAACATATATTATTATTTTCTATTGATTCATAAATTTTAATCATTCCATTATTAAATGAACAAATAAGTTTTTTATTATTTAATTCTAAAATTTTATATGCATAATCATCATTATAAAATACTTTAATAATTAAATATGTAATAAAATGGAAATTATTTAATTTTATTAATTTTATTGTTCTATCTCTTGATGTAGATAAAATATTATCATTTTTTAATTGAATAATATAAAAAATATAATCTTTATGTTCAAAAATTTTTATTATTTCAACAAAATTATATTGATTATAAATATAAATATTTCCCAATTCTGTTCCTGAACATAATGTTCCATCATTAAGTATTTGTAAATATGTTATTTTTTCACTTATTAATGATGATATACATTCAATTTCATCAAGAGAATTATTCACAATATTTTTATGTTCAATTTTTTTGACTTTATTTTTTTTCGGCATTATAAATGGAAATTATCAATTAATTTATAATAAATAAAGTAAAAAATAAATTTATATTTTAATATTAATTATTTTGAGGAATATAATCAAAATTTTCTTCAAGTTCATTTGCTCTAACTTTCCTGTTTTTTTTTACAATTTTATAATATTTAAATAATAATATTCCAATTATACAAACTAAAATCACAAATATAATTATTTTCAAATAATTATTTCTTGGATTTTTAATATTTTTATAAAAACCCACAATTTCTCTATCTAAATCAAAAATTATTTGATATTTTACCATAAAAATTCTACCTAATTTCCATATTCCCGATAATGTTTTATCATTAAATGCAAGAAAAATAACTTTATTTTCATATTTAAAAAATAAATCATTATAATCTAATATAAATGACATATTCATCACTTTACTTGTAAAAGTTATATTTGGAAACTTTTTAATATCAATATCATCATCACAAATAAAATGAATGTATTTTTGATTTGTAATAAAATTACATTTATTAATTGTTATATATTCATCAAAAAAATTTTTTTTGATTAATTTAATATAATCAAAATTAACAATTATTCCATATAAATTAATATCAAATTCAAAATCAAAATCTTTTGCAATTGTTTCATTATATATAATTAATTCAGAAAAAGTAACAGATGATGAATCTAACATATAATTAAATCTTATTTTATCATAATAAAAATTATTTTTATCAAATGATGAATTATATTCATGAGGATATTTCCCTATTATACATTCACCTTCATTTATATTTGAAAAAATAAATGAAAAAGTGGAATTATGAATAATATTTTTTGATTTTAATTCATGAAAAAAATTTATTTCTTTTTTTATTTTATTTCTTATAATACATCCTATTCCTGAAGGGTAATTTTTTGATATTGGTATTTTTTTTGAGAAAATAAATGGAAAATTATTTAAAACAATTTCTTTATTTTTTATATTAGAAAAATAAAATTTTTCTTCTGCAATTTGGCCAAAAAAATATTCATAATTTTGTTCTTCTTTATTTATAATTTTAAAAGAATTAGAATTTTTATTATTATAATATTTATTACTTGAATTATTTTGAAAATTGGAAATATAAAAAGTAAATTCATCAAAAGCAATTTTGGTTAAAATTTTTTGTGGAGGATTTCCAATTTTTAATTGTGTAAATATTTCACTTTCTGTTAATTGTTGTGTAATATTTGCTGTTATATTTTTTCTATACTGAAAAGGGAATTTTAAAAGAAGTGAAGTTTTGTTTATTAAATAAATTATTATGATTATGAATACTTTATTTAAAATCATTTTATTTAATAATTAATATATTTAAAAGCAATTATTTAAATCAATTATCAATTGATTATTTTTAAAAAAATATATCATATTTTACAAAATATAATTTATTTGAAATCAATAATAAATTAAATTTAAATAATAATCCTCTCTTATTTCTTTTAAAAAAGACTATCCTAAAAAAATAACATACTAAAAATAAAAAAAAACAAATTATTTAACAACATTTTTTCTTCTTTTTAGTTTTTTCTGTAGTATTCAACTGAACACCATTTCCTTGAACATTTTCTTTCTTATCCCCATCATTAATCATACTTTTAACACTTTTATACATTTCTTTCAATATTAAATAAAAAGCTTCTTTAACATTTGAAGCACTCAAAGCAGAAGTTTCCATAATAGCAATACCAAAACTTTTAGCTTTTTCAATCGAACTTTCAGAATTGATAATTTTCTTATCAATTAAGTCATTTTTATTCCCAATAACAATTAAATTAATATTTTTAGAAGCCTTCTCTTTAATTTCATTATACCATTTATCAACATTATCAAAAGAAGTTTGATTGGTAACATCATAAACAATCATGGCACCCTTTGCACCTTTATAATATGCTGTTGTTATTGATTTGTATCTTTCTTGTCCTGCTGTATCCCATATTTCAATTTTGAATATTTCACCATTTATTATGAAATTTTTACTTAGGAATTCAACTCCTACTGTTGCTTTTGAATCTGATTTAAATTCATTACTTACAAAACGTTTTATTAAATTTGTTTTTCCTACTCCTGAATCACCAACTACTACTACTTTGAATTTATAACTTTCTTTTTGATTGTTTGATTCTGTTTCTTCTATTGTTATTTTTTCTTCTTCTGTCATTTTTTTGAATTTTTATATGATTATTTATTTTTTATTTTGATTTTTTGTTTTAAATTTTTATTTTCTTTTTTTCTTATTTTTTATTTGTTTTTATTATTTATTATTTATTTTTGTTATTAAAATTATAAAATGATGCTTTAAGATAATAGATATGAAAGAAAGTTAAAATTTATTAATTAAATATTTTTATCTCATTAAATAAATATTTATTAAATTATTTTACTTAATAAAATTTTATTTTAGATTATTAACATTTTGTTATTTTTTATATAAAAATACGAATTATTAAATATATTTTTACCTAATTTTTATGATTTAATTTGAAAATAATTAATCTTCTTTTATTTCATAATTGTTATCATCATCATTTTGTTTTATTAAAAATTTATTCAAATTATTTCTATTAACGATTTCATTACTTTTTTTAACAGCTTTTTCAGCATTAAAAATTTCTTTTTCAAAAGAACTATCATAATCCTGTTTTTTATCTTCTTTATTTTTTTCTTTATTATCAAAAATAAAATCACCTTTTTTAATTCTATCTTCTTGAGTAATAATAAAATTATCATAAATTTTTTTTGTCATTTCTTTATTACTTTCATTATCTTCTCGATTAGTGCTTTTATTTTTTTTAATTACCATTTCATTCACATTAAAATTTGAATTTTGATTCCCACGATAACTTAAATTTTGTTTTGAAATATTTCCTACATAATATTTATTTTTTACCTTTTTATTTTGTTTTAATAATAAAATTCTATTTTTTTTTTTATCAATTGATTTTTGTAATTTTGCAAAGTTCAAATAATTATGTAAACATCTATTATTTTCTTCTTTTTTTAATTTATCAGCACTTTTTTTTCTTATTTCTTCTTTTTCTTTAATAAATTTTTGAAGTTCTTCTTTTTCTCTTTTATTATTTCTATTATTAAAAGCAAAATCAGTATAATAATAATTATCATTTGAATTAATATTTAACTCATCTTTTATTGAACTAGATTTATTTTTTTCCCTTTCAGGAAATGAATTATTTCTATATGAATTTTTGGCTGTTTTAAAAAAACTATTTTGGTTCTCTTTTTCTTTTGATTTTTTTACTTTATTTCTTATATAATCTTTAATTTTGATATAAAATTCAAAAGAATTTACTATAGGTTTTCTTTTTTCAAAAACTTTTGAATATTTTTGCTCTTTCTGAGTTAAAGATAAACGCTTTTTTTTTGGATTTAATAATTTATTTTTATTCATATTTGAATTGGAATATGTATTATAATATTTATTATTTACATCATTTTCATCTTCTGAAATTAAATGTTCAAACTGAACATTATTGTCTTCAATATTATTTTCTTTATTATTAATATTTATATTATTGTCTTTATTAACTTCATTATTTATATTATTTTCAATTTTTTTTTTTTCATTTTCTTCAAATATATTTCTAACATCAATATTATTTTTTTTTAATACTTCAATTCTATCTTGCATAATTTTATATTCTTTACTTTCAGATTCTTCTTCTGCTATTCTTTGAAAATCATGGGCGTAACGAAGTTCAGAATTATAAATCAATTTTGCAATTAATTTACTTCTCTTATCATCATTATTATTATTTGGCAATTCTATGTGTTCTTCATATTTACTTTTAGTGAAATTTGATATAGGAATAGAATATCTTAATCTTTTTAAAAAATTATTATTTTTATCTGTTTTTGTATTTGTCCTAGGATAATTCAATTTATAATATTTTGAATCTTCTTCGTTTACATCTACAAAAAGATTATTTATTTTTGTAGGAGGTTTATATGAACCATTTCTTTTCGTTTTATTTCTTACACCTTGACTATATTTTCTCATTTTGTCTTTTAGACTATTATCTCCCATTTCTGTATTATAATACCAATTATTTTTTTTATTTGAACTGTTATAAAATGATGGACTTGTATTATACTCCATTTTAATTTTAAATTTTTTTTAATTATAATGATATAAATTTGATTTATTTATACAATTTTATATAGATATATAAATCTTTTATTTTTAAATTTTTTAAGCATAAATTATTTAAATGAAAATCAAAATTTTAATTCATTTATTTATTATAATTTAAAAAAATGCCAAAAAAATTAAATTAAAATTAATAATTCATCATATATCTTATTTAATATAAAAATGAAAGTAGAAATAAAAAATTTTGATTTAGTGTTCGTGACGTGCAACAGCTTCTTGCAATTCATTTCTTTTTCTCAAAGCTCTTCTATGTGTACCTAAACATTTTTTAGCAAGTTTATAAGCTTTTTTTTGAGCTGATTGTTTAGATTGTTTTAACATTTCCATAATTTTTCTTTCATAAGGTGCATGACCTGTAATTTCATGTATAACTAATCTAACAACACTTAATCTTTTTCTAGCTATTTAATTTAAATATTATTAGTATAATTTTACTTCTTTTAATTTCTTGCCATGATGGAGTTTCAATTTTTGTTACAATATGTCCTTTATTTAATCCCATAGCTAATCCCTTTGCCATTTTTTTAAATATTATTTTCATATTATTTAATACAAAAATAAATTTTTTAAACAAATTATTAAAAAATAAATATAAAAAAAACTTTAAACAATATCAAAAAAAAAATCAAACAATAAAAAAATCAAAATTTAAATACTTATTCTTTATGCTTTGCCATAGTATAAATATAATGAAAATTCTTAACATCATTTTCATCAGCATTTATATTAGTAGCAACTAAAGCACTAGGTTTAGCTAATTTATCAACAGTTAAACTGGACCAATTTTGAGTTTCTAAATATTTTTTCCTAAACTCAGCATCACCATAAGTAATAACCATATAATGCCCTCCAGGAGCAAGAACTCTATAAATTTCACTCATCATTTTTGCTGCTAAAGGAACTGAATTATCCCCACATAAAATGCAATCTAAACAACCTTTATCAATTATTGTATCATATTCACCATTTTGAATATCTTTTAAATCTAATACATCCATTACATCAAATTTCATTTTAGGACATTTATCTTTGTAATATTCTTCCATTTGACTTATTACTTTTGTTGAATAATCAATATTTGTTATATCTTCATAACCATCTTCATACATTTCTTCACTTAATTTTGAATTACCACAACCTACATTTAATATTTTATCTGTTTTTGACATATATTGGGTTATTATGTCTTTTACTCCTGAATATACTTGATACCAATCAAAAGGTTCTGGACGGCGTGTGTAACGTTCTTCCCAATATTCTATTTTACCGTAATGGGCTAAGATGTTATTATCTAACATTTTTATTATTTGTTTTATAAGTTATGAAAATAATTTTTATTTATTAAAATTTAAATTTTTTTTTTTTTGATTTGTTTTTTGATATTTTATATTTTATTTTTATTTAATATTTTTATTGTATTAATTTAATTTTACTATCTTTAATAAAATGTTTAAATAATTTTCATAAAAATCAAAAATACAAATTACAAAAAAAGCAATTATTAAAAATGATTACTAAAAAAAATATAAAAGAATTAATAATAATAAAAAAATAAAATAAAAATAATCCAAAAAAAACAAAAATGGGTCTCCTCGATTTACTTCGTAAACTAAAAAAAAATGACAAAGAAGCAAAAATCCTAGTATTAGGTTTAGATAACGCAGGTAAAACTACTTTACTAAAATATTTATCAAGTGAAGCACCATCAACAGTAGAAGAACCAACAAAAGGTTTTAACGTAAAGACAGTAGTTAAAGACGGTTTTAAATTAAATGTATGGGATATAGGAGGACAAAGTGCAATAAGAAATTATTGGGAAAATTATTATGATAGAACTGATGGTTTAGTTTTTGTTGTTGACTCAAGTGATGATTATAGATTAGATGAAACAACTTCAGTTTTTAAAATTTTATTATCTGAAGAAAAATTAAAGAATGTTCCTATTTTGGTTTTTGCTAATAAACAAGATAAAAATGATGCTTTGCAACCTAATGAAATTATGGAAAAAATGGAATTAAGTAATATTAGTGATAGAAAGTGGAGTATTAATGCTTGTGTTGCTACTACTGGAAATGGGGTTGTTGAAGGGATGAAATGGTTAGTTGAAACTGTTTCTAAAAATCAAAGTGAAGGGAAATAGATTTTTTAATTTTTTTCTAGTTTAATTTTAAAAAAAATTTTGACTATATAAAACAAAATTCATATATTAAAAAAATAAAAATTAAATTATATAACTCTTTTAAATTTATAAATATTTAAAACCTTGTTTAAAAATCATACATACATTTTATAATTTAACATTTACTATTAATTTACTTTTATATACTCCAATTACTTTGTGACTATTATTTTATATTTATCAAATAAGGAAATAGAAACATAAAATTCAAATCCCATTCCACAACAATATTCATATTCCATTTGATTTAAAACATTAGTTTGTACTCCACAAACTTGTGCATAAAAAGTATTTTTTAAATATCTATCTTCTTGATATTTTATAGCAGTTAAAATACTAATAAATAATAATCTATGTGTATTATAATTAGTTAAAATAATTTTAGTTTTTTTACAAAATCTATCTAAATAAATTAATCCTAAAATAATACTATTATCTTCTAATTTCATATATTTTTTCATTCTTTCTAAATATTTACTCAAAGTTATATTAGGAACCCCATGTGATGTGAAAATATTATTTTTTTGAAGTCTTAATTTTTCTTTAAATGATGATTTTGTTGTATTTTCCTTAATAAGATCAACTAAAATTAATCCTATTGATAAATATAAAGTGGGATTTTGAGTAGTATTTTGATTAATTGAATCTCTTCTTCTACCTATTTCTGTAATATTTGAGTAATTATCTTTAATTTCTTTTGTTTTATTAATTGTAGGATTTGACATTTTTATTTATTATAGTAAATCAAAATAATTACTTTTGAAAAAACAATAATAATAAAAAAAAAGATAAATAAATAATAAAAATACATAAATATTAAATAATTTAAATAATATTATATAAAAATTAAAAAAAATTCTAGAATAAAATTCCATAAAAAAATTAAAAATTTAAAAAATCAGAAAAAAAATGAGTTTCTTCTTCAACGCCTTCGGTGATGATTTTAGTTCCTTTGGCAAACCATCTCCAAAAAAGGATGTTAACACAACTCACTATTATGAAATATTAGGAGTTCCCAAAAACTCAACACATGAAGAGATAAGAAAAGCTTATCGTAAACTAGTAAAAATAAAGCATCCGGACAAAGGAGGAAACGAAAAAGAATTCCAAGAACTTCAAACAGCTTACGACATATTAAGTGACGAAAACAAAAGAAAAGTTTATGACGAATATGGTGAAGATGGTATAAAAGAAGGAATGCAAAACCCACCAGAAAATGACATATTTAATTTATTTAACACAACAGGAACGCACCGTGAACGTAAGAAAAAATCTCATAGTACCATACAGCAATTAAAAGTATCATTAGAAGACATTTATTTAGGTACTGAAAAACAAGTAGAAATAAGTCATTATAGAATATGTAAAAAATGTAAGGGTTCAGGAGGTAAAAATTCATCTTCAGTGAAAAAATGTTCTACTTGTGATGGTAAAGGTTATCGTATAGTAATTCAAAGAATGATGATGGGTATTATTCAATCACAACAAACATGTTCTGATTGTAATGGTAAAGGTGAAGTTATAATGGAAAAATGTAAAGAATGTAAAGGTAAGAAAGTAACAAGAGAAAAAAAAATATTGAAAATTTTACTAGATAAAGGAGCACCTGATGGGAAAAAATATGTTTTTAAAGGAGAAAGTGATGAATTTCCTGATGTTGAACCAGGTGATGTTGTAGTTGAAATAGAAATAATGGAAAATAAGAATTTTATTAGAAAAGGTGCTGATTTAATTTATAATTGTGATATTAGTTTACTTGAAGCACTTACAGGAGTTCAAATTGTAATTACTCATTTGGATAAAAGAAAAATTATGATTAGAAGTAAAAAAGGAGAAATTATTAAACCTGGAATTTTAAAATGTGTTTCTGATTTAGGAATGCCTTTTTATGATAATCCAGTTCGTTTTGGAAATTTGTATTTGAATTTTAATATTGTTTTTCCTAAAAGTTTAAGTGATAAACAAAAAAATGATTTAAATGATTTATTTCCTAATTCTGATATGGAAGTTGATGATATTGATAATATTAGTGAAAAATATCCTTTGAGTGATTATAATGAAAATGATGAAAATCAATTTGCTACTGGGAAAGATAGGGATGATGATGATGAAGAAGAAAGTAATGGAGGAAGACAACAAGTAAGATGTGAAAATCAGTAAAGTTTGTTTTTTTTGGTTTTTTTATTTTGAGATTTAATATGGATTTATGTTAATTTTTTTTTGTTTTTTTGTTATTTTTTGATGATTTGTTTTTTTTTGTGGCTTTTTAAACTAATATAATATTTTAATAAATTAAATATTTTATAATTTTTAAAATATTTTTTTTAATTGCTAATTTATGAGATTAAATGAAGAAAAAGATGAGGAATATGAAATTGAAATTTTATCTAATGATACTGAAAAATATGATAAAAATTATAAAATTGGATTATTTGGTGACAATGAAGTAGGAAAAACTAATTTATTAAATAGAGTAATCAAAAATGAATTTTCAGAAAATTATGAAAAAACAAATAATTATGTTATATTAAATATGTATTTAAAAATAAATAATCATTGTATAAAATTACAAATTTGGGACGTATCAGGTGATTATAAAATATCAGATTTTCATTTGCTTAGTAATTTGCAATTAGTTATTTTATGTTATTCAATTGAAAATAAAGCAAGTTTTCAAAATATTGGAAATTGGTTAAATGTTTTAAAAAAATATTCACAATCTTCTATTAAATTTTTTTTAGTTGGAAATAAATGCGATTTAAAGAATAGAGTTATTAATAAAGATGAAGGGGAAAAATTTAAACAAAAAAATTCTTTAGATTTTTTTGATGAAAATTCAGCGAAAAATGGATACAATTCAAGCGAAATTTTTATTGAAGCTGCAAAATGTATTTATAAAAATAGTACAATTAAAAATAATATAGAGATAAATCAAAATGATGAGGTCTCAATTGAACGAGATGATAAATCTAAATCTAGTTGTTCTTGTACAATTATTTGATTTTAATGATTAATAATTAATTTTATTTAAATATAATATTTTAATAATTTTTAATTCATAACTTAAATATATGAATGTCAAAAATAAAAATAAAATCAATCAAATTTAAATAATCTTCAAATTTTTCAAATATATTTGAAAAAAATAGAAAAATGAATAACTTAAATTTGATAAACTTTTAACAATTATATTATAAATCAATTATTAAAATATTAATAAATTTTCTAAAAAAAAAGAAATTTTATTTTTATAATATATGATTATTAAATTAAAAATACTAAATAATTACTTATTTTTTTATTCATGAATAAATCGTTATTTTTAATTTTAGTTTGATTTTGAATTAAAATATTATTTATTTTTAATTAAATATAAGAGAATTTAGGAAAATAATCTAAAAAGTGAAAAACATATGATAAATATATAATATTTAATATTGATAAAAATTTATATTTCTTTATATATGATTAAATAAAAGTTATTATGAATGTATGTAAAAACAATTTTTACAAACAGGTTGATAATTATCTTTTCTTTCATCAATAAAATTAGTTTTACATTTTTTAATCTTTAAATTAAATCCAGCTTGTTTATGACAAAAAAAACAATATGCTTTCATTAATTTAATTTTATCAACAAATGGAATTAATTTAGAAATATTATCATAAGGTTTCATATGATCATTACTACTTAAAGCAGCAATAAAAATGATTTTTCCAAAACGTGATAAAATGTCACAAATTTCTAATAAATCAGAAAAAAATTGTCCTTCATCAATTCCTATTACATCATAATTAATTAATTGATTTAAAATATCTGTTAAATTTTCACTTGATAAAATTAAATCATTTGTAATTAATTCATTTTCTTCTTTAATATATTTTTTATTATAATAATTTACTAATATTGTTTTAAAATTTTGATTTTTTAATTTTTGAATTGAATTTCTTAATCTTGTTGATTTTCCTGAAAAAATTGGACCAATAAATAAATGAATTTTCCCATTTTCATGTGAAAAATTTGACATTAACGAATTTTTATTTATAAAGAGGCAATAATTTAAATATTTATATATGAAAAATAATTATTTTTTATATTAAATTACCATTTCATAATTAATAATTTATTTTTTATTGTAATTAATATTATAAAATAAGAAAATTCAATAATTATTGAATATTTAAAAAAAGTTAATATATAATATTTATATTATATTACATTTATTTTTCAAATCAATAAAAAATAATATTTTCTTTAAAAAGTTCATTTGCATTTTGTTTTATTTCATTACATTTATCAATATTTTCAAGTATTTTTTCTAATTTATTAGTATCTATTGGACAAAAACTTTTAACTCTATGATGATTGACACTAAAATTAAATCCTCTTATATTTGACATAAAATAAGTAGTAATTACATCATTATATTGTTCTTCCACTTTTTTATAATTAATGTCACAATTTTTTTCAAATATATTTCTTAATTTTTGATTTTTTATAAAATAATTATATAAAGTTTCTTTTTCAATAATATAAATTTTAGGTTGAACTTGTTTAAAAAAAGAAATTATTTTTTGATAATCATTTTTATATATTAAATTACCTTTAATATAATAAAAAACACTTTTAAGATCAATAATATCATTATTTGCATCACCCCAAATATTAAATAGAAAATCAATTTTATCATTATATAAAATAGTATTATCAGTTATAACAAAAGTACAAAATACTTTTTTAATATTAATATGTATTTTATTTTGAGAAAATAAATCATAAATATCTTCAATAAAGCATTTAATATTATCATTAAAAGTAACTGTTTGAAAACTAATTTTTAAAAACTCAATTAATTTATCGTAATTCATTAATTCATTTTCATCTAAAAACCATTTATAAACAGGGAAACATTTTAAAATATGACTAATAGATTTAGTATGAATTTGCCATAAGTGATTTATTCCTTCCCATTTAACAATATATTTTAACTCTTCATATGAATTTTTATATATTTTTAATAATTTTTTTAATAATAAAATTCTTTTATCTGCTTTTCTTAATAATATTGAATTTGAATCTAAAGCTTTTAATGAATTACCTCTTGGAGTTTTTATTGTTCTTCCTAAATTTGGATATATATATTTTTTATTTATTTTTTTAAATTTAGTAATATTATCTTTTATATCATTTGATAAATAATGATATGGATCTAATTTCATTAATTCATTTAATGGATAATTTATTTTTTTGAAATTCAATTTGTTTTTATTTTCCTTTTTTTGTTTATTTATTTGATTTTCTTTTGAAATAAAAAATGCCAAAGTCATTGAAGATCTACGATTATTATCATATATTTTTTCAGTTGACTTAGGACGAATTTGTTCATTTAAAGAAGGTTTAATTAAAATTTGATCAATATTACTTTTTTGATTTCGTGTTCTAAATGAATTTTTATTATTTGGTTTTATTTCAGTAAATGTTGTTGTTGTTGATACATATTTTGAATTATTATTGTTATTTGAATTTAATCTACTTGAACGGAATTGAAGAAATAAACTTTGTGGTTGATTTTTAGTTATATCAGATTTTAATGAAATTAATTTTTTTTTTTTTGAATAATTATTTATTTTTAAATATTGATTATCTGTATTATTTAATTTATTTGATTTATTAAAAGATAAATCTTTTGAATAAATTTTATTTGAAATTTTATTATTATATGGAATTATCTCTGATTTAGTTGATTTATGAATTGATAGTTTCATTTTTTTATATAAAAATTTATTATATATTTAATATAATATTAATATAAAAAATATTAGGAATGACAAATCATTTCAATAAAATTTTTAATTTGAAAAATTTAAAAATTTTGGAAGAAGAAAAGCCAAGAGTATATGATAAAATTCAAGATTCACAAATAAAAAAAATTACTTTTAATTCAAAAATTTTAGAGAAAAATAATAATAATAATAATGATTATGAATTTAAAAATATACATTCTGAACGTTTAAAAAATATTTATCCAATTAATTATCAATCTAATAAGAACAAAAATTTAAAATTTCAAAATAATAATAATTCATTAAATGAAAACTATAATAATAGTAATAAATTTCATAAAAAAAAATTAATTAGATATTCAAGTGCTATTTTCAATATAAACAACTTAAATATTAAAAATATAGAATTTGATGATAAAAAAAATATAATGAAATTAGTTTTTAATAGATTAGGAATTGGAAATATTTATTTAGATAAAATTTATTCAAATAAAATTGATTTTAATGATTTATTATTATTAACAAAAGATGATTTAAAAGAAATGGAAATTCCAATAGGACCAAGAAATAGAATTTTAACTTTTATAAAAGATTATTCCTTATATAAAGAAAATTATAAAAAAGATAATATATATTTGATAAATCAATTTTTTAATTTAAATAATATGACTTTTAATTGTCAAAATTCATCAATGTTAAATGATGATAATTTATATAAAATTAATTCTCCAACAATCAATCATAAAACAAAATATAATAATAATTTTGATACAAATGTTAATAATAATAATATTCTTGTTAAACAGGAAATTAAAAATTATTTAAATAATTCTCCACATAATTTAACAATAAATGTGAATAGAACTTTAGGTTCCAAAAAATTAAATAATTATAATAAAAAATCATATATTCCTTTATTAACTGAAAATTCAAAATTTGAAAGCAAAAATGATACTTATATTATTCAAAATAATAATGACAATAGTCAAAATTATTTAAAAAAAAGAAAAAAAACAATAAATTCTAATTTAAATAATGATTTCAATTTAAAAACATTTAAAAATTTTAATAAAAATAAATATAAACCTAATTCAAGATTAAAATATATTTCAGGTTCTAATAATAGTAGAAATAGTAAACAATTTATAAATGATAATTTTCATAATTATAATAGTTATAATAAAAAAAGAAATATAACTAAAGAAAGAAAAGGTAAAATTAAGAAAAATGGTAAATCTATAAATTCCTTTACAGATGAAGGTTTATCATTATTATATAAAATGAAAGAAAATTTAAATTCAAAATTAAAAAAATATACTAAATCAATTGGTGAAAAAAAACATTTATTAAAATTATTAGAAGATAAAAATAATTAAAATATATCATAATTATTATTTAATATATAATTATTGTAAAAAATTGGAAAAAAATAATTATAAAATTAATAAAGATTTATTTTAATATATAAACTAATTTTTCAAAAATTCAAAAAAATGTGTTTTTTTTTATAAATAAATTTACTATTTTTATTTTCTTATCATTATATTTTTTTTGACTTTTTCAAATAATTAAAAATTCTTCTATATAAAAACATATTTTTTGGAACTCCTCTTGGACCATATAACTTTTTTCTCACTCCCTTTTCTCTATTTTTAAATGTTATTATATTTTTTTCATCATTATAGCCTTCAAAATCTGAATCATCTTGAGGAATAAATGATAATAAAAACAAATATATAAAACTCCATATAGAAAGTATAATTTCTTTCCAATATTTAAAACTCAAAAAAGAATATTTATTTGATTCCATAAATTGAGTTTTTTAATTATATTTATTTTATTATTATCAGGGAAATTAAATTAATAAAAAAAATGAATTATTTTATTATATTTGATAAATTCAATTGAATATATATATATAATTGACCATTTATATAAATTAAATGTCTTTTATATATCAAAATGAAGAATTTGATAATTCTTTAAAGAATGATATTCAAAATAATGAATCATCATATGAAAAAAATTCAAATAATGATAAATCATATTTAAAAATATCACCAAACAATAAAACATTCATTCAAATTTTATATGATGCTATCGAAATTGTTTCATGTGGTGATATAAAATATAATAAAAGTTATAGAGAAAATAAAAAAAAAATGAAAATATTTGAAAATAAATTAATGGAAAATAAAAATGATTTAAATCTAAATTCTAAATCAAAATTAAATTCTATAAATTCAAAACTAGAAAATCAAGCAAATATAAATAATTCAGAAGGAAATTTAGATTTTCAAAAAAAAGGAATAATTAAAAATTGGAGTTCATCAATTATTCCATTTGATAATAATAAAATAGCAATTGGAGAAATAAATGGAATTAAAATTTGGAAAATATGTAATATAAA
>JAJJLH010000250.1:0-32207 GCA_023806865.1 Isotricha sp. YL-2021a
CAATCCCCAATCCCCAATCCCCAATCCCCAATCCCCATTTAAATAAAATTTTCATTTATTTATTAGATTATTTATACTAATTATTTTTTTAAAATTATTTATAATTTTCAATATTATTTTTATAAATTTATCAGAATTAAATTATGTAAATTAAATATCACATAATATTTAAACTCTAAATTTTAAAAAAAAATAATCTATCAAATACAAATAAATTATGATGGATAAAGAATTTTTAAAAAAAAAAACGAATAAATCAATCTTTTTATCCAAAATAATATATTCCGGATATTTCAAAATTCCAAAATATAATCTTCCAAAAGAATATCAAGTAACAGAACCATTAATATTTGATGAAGAAAAAGTAGGAAAACATTTTAATTTAAGTTATGATATAATAGAAAAAGTAATTTCCCAAAAAGAAAGATGTACAAAATTTTTATGTAAATTTTGTCAAAGACCTTCTGGTTATACTCCTCCAAATGCTTATTTAACTAGAATTCAAATGAAAAAATATGCTCCTATTAAACTTGCTGAATTTTATGAAACTTTAATTGGTAAAACTTTAAATAATCAAAATGAACAAGATAATATTATTAATCTTGATGATCAAAGTGAATTAAATAGTTCATTTAATTAAAAAAATCTTTTATATATATTTTATATAAAAAAATCATTTTTTTTAGATTTAATTTTTTTTAAGATAATTAAAATTTATTTTAATTTCATAATAATAAAAAGCATTTATAAAAAACTATTTTTTTATGTTTTGTGCTAAAAAAATAAATAAATTTTAAATTAAAATAAAATATAATCAATTTTTTTTTGAATAAAAAATGATAACAAATAATAAATCATCACAAGATAAAATATTATGTTTAACATTTAATCAAGATTCATCATGTTTTGCAATAGGTACAGAAACAGGATTTAAAATCTATTCTTTATATCCTGAAAAACATTGTTTTGAAAGAAATCTAAATGGCGGAATAGGAATAATAGAAATGTTATATAAAAGTAATATACTCGGTTTAGTTGGTGGAGGTACTTATCCAAAATTTAGTAAAAACAAATTAATAATATGGGATGATATCCAACGTAAAGAAATAGCAGAATTAAAATTTACATCAAATGTAATAAATATTAAATTAAAAAAAGATAGAATTTTTTCAATTTGTGAAAATAAAATATTCATCTTTGATTTTAAAACATATAAAAATATAGAAATAATTCAAACATCAGATAATCCAAAAGGTTTAATTGGATTAAGTTACGAACAAAACATAAATATAATTGCATATCCAATATCAAATAATAATAATAAAGATTCTCAAAAAGGAAAATTAAAAATACATGATAAGGAAAAAAATAAAGATATAGAAATAACAGCTCATGAGAATTTAATATCATATATCTCAATGAATAAAGAAGGAACAATTTTAGCATCTGCAAGTGAAAAAGGAACAATAATAAGAATATTTAGTTGTATTAATGGAAGAGTTTTACAAGAATTTAAAAGAGGAACTGAAAAGGCAGAAATTAATTATATTTCATTTGATAATTTAGGAATTTTACTTGGTGCTACAAGTGATAGAAGGACTATTCATATTTGGTCTATTATAAATTCAATTAAGAAATTAAATGGTAAAAGTGATGATTATAAGAAAAATAATTTAAATAATATTAATAATAATGAAATTAGTAATATTAATTATGATGATTTTGGGAAAAATAAAAATAATAATATTCAAAATAATTTACCTGAAAATAAAAGCTCGATTTTTAATATTTTTGGAGTTAAAACTGAAAGAAGTTTTGCTAAAATTAAATTAGGTGATGAATATCTTTATAAATTTGCTTTTTTACCTAATAATTATATTCTTGCTATTAGTTATTTTGGAAAATATATTTATGCTTCTTTAAACGATAAAAAAGGAGAATTTTGTAATATTGATGAAAGTGGTTTTTTATCTGAAACAAATTTTCATAAATAAATTTCTTTTTTTGTTATTATAAGTTTTTTAAAAAATTATTATATAATTAATAATATTTAAAATAAATGAAAAATACAAATAAAATTAATAGTGATATAAATTATCAATTTTTGTATTCTTTTAATAATCCTTATCCAATTTTTTTAATGATTGCTATTTTTTATTCAGGAATGTTTACTCATAAAAATTGGTTAACTATTTTAAATATGACATTTGAAATTATAACTAATATATTAATATTAATTTATGGTAGTCTTTTATATATTGATGCTTGGATTTATATTTTAATAGCTTTAATTGTATTAAATTTTAGATTAAAAATATCAGAAAAAATATCCAAATTTTTTGAAAATAAAATATTACTGGAAAAAAATTTAGAAGATGTATATAATCAATTTTTCAAAAATGTATTTTCAAAAACTGAATTTAAATACTTATTTGATAAAGCAAAAAGAGTAAGAACAGGAAATACATTTTATTTCTTTAAAGAAAAAGATGTATATAATAAAATATATTTCTTTGCAAGAGTATCAAATCCAAATGGATTAATATTAAAAAGTCAAAAGGAAATAATAGAAAATATAAGTGAAGGAAGTTGGGTTGGTATAATTGATTTTTTAAATTATCAAAATGATTTTAAACAATTTTGGCAATATTCTTTATGTTGTGATATTTCAAATAATGAAATATGTTATTATGAATGGGATATTGAAGTAATTAAAAATGTTTTTATGTTTAGTACTGATTATTCTTTATTAAATAAAATTTTACTAGTTTGGAGTAAATCAATTTCAGAAAATATTGTTAAATTATATAGAAGAGTATTTGATTGTATGCATGGGGAAAAAAATATTAATAGATTAGGTGTCAAATCAAGAGAAAAACAATTAACTTCATTATTTTCTAAAAATTTCGTTGATTTTGATGAGGAATTCACAGCATTTAAAAAATAAATAAAGAATATAAATAAATTATTTAAAAAAAATTTGAAAAAAAAACAATTAATAAAATTAAAATTAATTAAATCCAATGTATAAAAAATATCAAATTAAAAATCTTTATAATTCTCAACATCACTTCTACAAATAGAGCATCCCAAAGCATACTCTTCACCATTAGGAGGATGATTCCCACCAACTTCACAATTAGCTTTATCACATTTAGGTAATTTATCTTTAGGATATTTATTAATATAATCTCCAGCACATTGTCTAGCATGACAATCTTCACAAAAATGAGTTGTCCCCCAACAAAACCAACTAGCAATTTTACAGCAAAATCTACATTTATATTCAATGAACTCTTTCCCATGTTTATCACAAGATGTTTTCCCAGCTACATTATTTAAATTAGCATCTTTTCCACAAACTAAATCTTTAGGGTCATAAATTTTATTTGGATTTTCATTATTAACATCAGGTCCATCACCACATTCTCTTCTTCCTGCAAAATATGGTTTTTTACATACATAACATAAATAATATGAAAGACGCTTTAATGCAAATTCTAATTTCTGATTATACCATTTTGATTTTGGATCAGTTAATTGAGGATCTTTATCTAAACCTTCATATTTTAATCTTTTAAGTGCCATTTCACATATTTCATCATATAATTGTTTATTTTCGTCTATTAATTTTTGAATATCTGGGACTTGAGGACATGAATACCATTTATTACATGCTGGACATAAACAATGATTAAATGTTATTTTTGGTCCTATCCATTTACTTTCTAATCTCTTTTTTATACAATGATAATGAACATAATGATTACATGATAAAAGAACAACAGGAGCTGAGCTTAAACTTTCAGTATAACAAATATTACAATAAGCATCCATATCTTGATCATAATAATTTTTATAACCTTTACATTGTTTATTTAAGCAAGGTGGACAAATTTTTTCCCCATTAACACCAAAACACTTATGACCACATTTTAATTTCTTTTTACATGAATTTTCATATCTTTCAATACATTCAGGATTATTACATACATCATTATCAGGACCACGATTATCATCATTAATTTCAGTTTGATCAAATCTACATTTTTCAGCTTTTTTATTACGCAAATTTTCTTCACAAGTTTTCCCAATATGATATGGAATACTTTTACATTTAATACAAAAATTCTCATTACATCTTATACATCTACATCTATTATTAGCATATTCTTCACAAGCTTTTTTACTTAATAAATTACCTTGATCATCTTTAATATTATAATTTATTGTTCCAGATTCAAAAGAATTTAATTCATGACAATTTGGGCATTCAATTATTTGACCAACTAAACCCATTAAAGCATTTTTTTCATATTTTTCATATTTTTCTTTTCCTAAAACTTGTTTTTTATAATCTTCTTTAATTGGCTCTTGACATACATTACATTTCATATTTGGAAAATCTTTTTCTGCAAATTCATTAAAACATTTTAAACACATTGGATGAAAACATTCTAAATAATTGAAATCTGGAGATTTGCATTTTTGACATACAAGGTTGAAAATACTGTTTTCATAATCTTGGATATTTTCTTTTTGGATTTGACTTCTTTGAGGAGATTTGTTTCTTTGTTTTTTATTTTCATTTTCTTTTTGGTATTTCTCACTGTTATTTTGATTTTGGTTTGAATTTGATTCATTGAATCTTTTTTTTTTTTGAGAATTTTGATGTTGAATTTGAATTTCATTTGAAGAAGGGTTTATATTTTTTTTTTGAGAAGGATTATCAATTGAAATACTTGGATTACTATTTTTATGAGCTATTCTAGTTTGGATTTTTCTATTTAAAACTGAGATATATTCGAAAAGAAGGAATTTTATTATTGGAAGATTTTCTGATGGCTCTGAAAATTGTTTTAATATTTCTCCAAATTGATGATCGAATGTTTTGAATGTATTTCTGAAATCTTTACATTTTTGGAAGTGAGTTTTAAATTCAGAAACTTTCATTGTTTTTTGACATTTGCATTTTATGTTTTCAGATTCCATTGTTTTTTAATTAATTATCTATTTTTCAATTTAATTTATAGTTTTATGATTAATATTATTTTACCAATTATTATAACTTTAATTAATATTTAAATAAAATAATTGAATTTCAGAATTCATTAAAATCAATGATTATACAAAATAATATATTATAGAATATATTTGATATTTTCTTAAAGAAAAATATTTTATTAATTATCTTATTTATTAAATTAAAATTATATTTTAATTATTATATATATTAGTAATATCAATATTAATTAACATTAAAAACTAATTTTTCAATTTTAAAAAATTATTAAAAAATAAATAAAATAATAAATGCTAAATTTAAAGGAAGATCATACAAATTTATATGATATTGAATTTTTAGGTTTATTAAAAGAAATAAATAAGAGATTAGATAAATATCCAAATGATATATTAAAAATTCAATCATGGATTAAATGCTTTATGTTACCAGTAGAGACATTAAAAGGGAAAAAAAATAGAAATTTATATGCAATTAAATTAATCAACAATCTAATAAATGGAAGAATTGAAGAACCTTTTACAAAATTTGCAAAAGGACCAAGTGATATGAAATGGTTATCAATTGAAATAATAAAAAGTGAATTAACAAGAAAATTTTATAAAGAAATTAATTGTGATAAAGTTGAACAAGAAGGATATGAACAACATAAAAAATTACTTGAAGAAAATATAAATAATGAACAAGAAATTTATTCTAATAATCAATTAAGTACCTCTCATAATAATAATATGGATATTAATAAAGGAAATGAAGAAAAAATTGAATTGGATAAATTTAAATTAAGTTCTATTATTCAAGTTTTAACTGAGAAAAATAAAGTAAAAGATAATGAAATTGCAGAGTTACAAAATGAAATTGATCAAATGAAAAATACTATTGTTACTTTGGAAAAAAAAGCTAAAATTATTAAAGGACATCAATTAAAAAAACAAATAAAGAATAAGTAAAATAATTTTTTTTATTTTTTTTAATGTTGTTATTTAATTATTTAATGAAAGTTTTTTTTTAGAATAAATATAATTTTTTAAATTATTTCTTTTTTTATATCGATTTATAATTTTTTAATCAAGAATATATTTTTATATAATAAATAATTTATATATTTAATATAGAATAATCAAAAAAAAATTTAATTAATAATTTTTTACATTTTAATTATCATATTTTTTCCTCAAATTATAATCACTATTATTATAATTTATTACTTTTTCTATTTTTTTAATCAATTTTGCATTTGCAATAATCTGATTATTTAATATATTTTCTTGATTCTTTTGTACTCTCCCAGCAAATAAAAATTTCTTTTTCTTTGAATATTCTTTATTTTCATTAAGTTCAGAAATACTTACAGGAATATTATAATTTTTACCATAAAATGCAGAAACTTGTCTTTTATTTCCTTTAATAATATTTTCTCCTGTTTTAATAAAGGTTTTACTTTTACTCCTTCTTTCACTTTGTGATCCATTATTATTATTATATGATAAAATTATATTTTCAGAAGATAAATCTGTATTATAATTTTGAGAAGGTAGATTAATATCAGTAGATATAGTTAAAGAATTATTTCTATTTATTAAATTATTATTATAATCTAGACTTTGAATTCTCCTATTATGAGGTTTATCAATATTATTCATTAGAACTATATTTTTATTTCCTTGTTGAGTTAATAATACATTTTCTCTTTCAATATCATTATCAATTGTATAAAATTTAATATTATTATTTTCATTATTATTATTTTCATTATTATTATTTTCATAATTATTATTTTCATAATTATTATTTTCATAATTATTATTTTCATAATTATTATTTTCATTATTATTATTTTCATAATTATTATTTTCATAATTATTATTATTTTCATTATTATTATTTTCATAATTATTATTTTCATAATTATTATTTTCATTATTATTATTTTCATTATTATTATTGTCATTATTATTATTTTCATTATTATTATTTTCATTTTTATTTTCTTTATTATTTACTTTCAATTCATTTTTTGAAATATTAATTATTTCTTCATTATTACTTTCATTATCATTTTTAGGATATTTATAATTTTTATTAATTGATTCTGTTTCTTGTTTTATATCTTTATTATTATTTTTATTACCAAAAAGATTTAAAATTTCTTCATCTGAATTTTCACTACCATCATCTATAAATAAATCATTATTTAATTCATTATTTACATCGATATCATTTAATCCACTTTTTTCAATCCTTTCAAATGAAAAAACATTTTTTCTTCTATCCTCTTCCTTTTTTATTTCTTCTTGTTTTTTTCTTTCTTCTTCCTCTCTTTGTTTCTCTAATTCTAATCTTTCTTTTTCTTTTTGTAATTCAATTTCTTTTTTTATTTCTTCAGGAGTTAATTTTGCTCTTTTTAATCTTTCTTTTTCTTTTCTATCTTCATCTTTTAAAAAAGCAATTTTTTTTTTTTTATCTTCTATAAATTTTTTCATTCTCTTTTCATATAATTTATCTTTAATTTCTTCTTTTTCTTTTTGTTCTCTTATTTTTTTCATATAATATTGATTATATTTATTATTAGAATTATCTTTAAATTTATGTAAATCTCTTTTCATTTTTTCAATAACATCATTTCTTGATATTTTTTTTAATTTATAATTACCATTAAATTGAAGAACTCTTTCAGTCATATCATGAAAAGGAATAATAAAACCTTTCATTTTTTTTCTATAAACTTTAGGATCATTAAGTCCAACAAATTTAACAAATTCTTCAAAAACCCCTTTATAACTTAATTGTTTTAATCTATCTAATTCATTTTCAAATTCATTTAATTCTTTTTCATATAAATTTTTTTTATCATTTAAAATAACAGAAGCATTTTTAGTATTTAATCTATGAGAATTTCTAATATTATTTTTATTTGGATTATTTAAATTAATTTCATGTACAAAAACACTTTTTCTTTTAAAATCTTGAATGATATCATCATTAATATTCATTTTTTCTAATAAATCATGATATAATTTTATTTTTTTTTCTAAATTTTCTTTTTTACTTTCATTCATAGCTTGACCAATTTTTTCTAATGAATTTTTAAATTCATTAAATGACATATCTCTTCTATTTGATGTATTTTTTTTAAATAATTCAGCCATTTTTAATTTAGAAATTGGAATTTCAAATTCAACACAAAATTTTGAAAATTCAGCCAAGTCTAAATTTATTTTTCTATAAGCAATTTCATCAAAAGTTGGTGCTGATGCCATTGGATTATGTTGATTAGCATAAAAATCAAATATTTCTTTTAATGAATTTATCATTTTTTGTTCTTGTGTTAATTGCTCTAATTGTGATTTATTTCTTATTATTATATTTGATTTTGTTATATTTGAATTTGTTGAATAATTACTTATTGGATAATTTGATCTTTTTGAATTTAATTTTTGAGATTTTTCTTCTTCTTTTTTCACTTTTTTATCTAATTTCTTTTTTTCTTCATATAATTTTGATAAAAATTCTTCAATATATTTTACATCATGTCCACTTTTTTTTTTTTCATTTAATAAATTAGAATATAATTGTAAATTTTTTTCAATTGCTAATTGTTCTTTATATAATTCTTGTAATTTCATTTCTTTTTTAAATGTTGGGATATTAATTTGTTCTTTTAAATTTTTATTTTCTTTTTCTATTTTTTTTAATAAATTACTATCAAATAAGTTTTTAATTTCATTATTTAATTCATAATCTTGAAGTTCAGTATTACTAATTATATATTGTGGATTTTCTTGGATAAAATCTGCAATAATTAGAGGAAGTGTTTCAATATATAAAATATCTTTTTCTTTTTGATTTAATTCATTTTCTTTTTCTAAATCAATTTCATTTGATATAAAAACAGAAGAATATTTTTTATTTAATTCTTTCATTTGATCATAATAATATATTATATTTCCTTTTTTATTATATTCTGCAATAGGATAATAATCAGTAAAATTATTTGCAATATTATCTATATTATTTATATCTATTACAGGTTTAATTTTTTTTGTGTAAAAAATGTCATTATAATATTTTATTTTATCAGTTATATATTTATAAATTTGTTCAATTGAATCATTTAATTTTTCATTTTGGATTTTTTGAACTACTAAATCTGAAATAAATAATTCATTTGGTGATGATATTTTTACTATAGCCATATTTACTAAATGACATATTTCTCCTAAAATTTGTTTAAATGAAGACATTTTTATTATTTTACAACGAATATTATTATAATTATTTTTATCTTTCACAAAAAATTTAGTATATATTTTGCTTATTTCAATTTTATATTTTTCAAATTTTTTTTTTAATATATATAATGAACGATATAAAGTTATTAATTCCTTTGAATCTTCATTTGGTAAATTCTGAGAATTCATTTTTTAATTCACTTAAATAATTTATTATTTTTAAAATGGAAATAAAAATAAAGAAAAATAACAAATATGTATATATTTAAAAGATTTCAAAGATGAACATATAGTATATTGGTTTTAAAGGATAGAAGATTTACAGTTAAATGTAAAAGAATTATTAATTTATAATGAATTTTCATTGATTTAGATTTTAAAATTAATTTGATAATTGATTTTAATTTAAAATTGGACAAATTAGAAGAAATGATATTTTATATTTATGAATTAATGTATCTTAAAAATAAAAAATATTTTAATAAAAACTATTAAATAATACTTTTTGGATTATAAAAATATTAAATAAAGAAAAAAAATGTTATTATTTGCAAAAATAAATATTCCATTCAATTTATTTCAAAAAATGAAAAAAATGAATATTATTCAAGTAAAATAATACATGAAGCACATAAAAGAGATGTAAATAGAAATTACCAATAATAAAATAATTTCATTCAAAGGTAAATTAAAAAAATTTAAAGTATGGGATTTAATTACTTATAAATGTATTTTTCAGAATTATTGGTAAAATTTATTTATTTTTAGAAAAATATGTATTAATAATTGTGTGGAGTTGGTTTTAAAATTATTAATATCAATGATAATTATAAAACATATAAGTTCTAAAAGATATTGTTTCAGAAAATATGATAAAGCTGAATGAAAAAGGATTTTTAATTCAAAAAAAATAATATAATGAAAATAAAATTTAATGAAAGTAAATTATATTTTGATGTTTTGAATTCAATAAATTTTTTATTAAAGAAAGATTATTATATGGATTTATTAATACAAATAAATAATAATTACAATATATCAAAAATTTCAAAAATTATGACTAAACTTGGGGAGGTGATGATACAACCATAATTATATTTCAAAATTTATTTTTTTAACAATTAAAAAAATATAAAATCAATTATAAAAAATAATAAATAATAAAATAAAAAATAATATAATATTTTAATTCATATATAATTATTTTATCCTAATTGTGTCCCATGTCCTTGAAAAGCCCTAAAACCAGGATTATTATTATTATTATTATTTCTATTGCCTCTATTAATAACCCCACTATATCCATATCCAGAATAATAATTATTTCCTCTTTGTTGATTCATATTATTATTATTTCCATTATCATTAGGATCATTAATATATTTTTCTGTTAAGTCAACTAAAAATTTAGGAGTTTTTAAAAGATCAATTCCATTATGAACAGGTGCAATTTCTTTAAAAAAGAAATAAATATGACCAGCAACAATTCCAATTATATTTTCAATAATACTTCCACCAGTAATTAAACTAAATAGCAAAAATGCATATGGAACATAACAATTTTTAAGAACAACAAAATAAATCATAACATTTTTTTGAGGTTCTCTTTTTGAATCAATATAAACTAAAGCATAAAGTAATTGATGAGCTAAAGTATAATTATTTTGAAATCCAAAATAATATATAATAATTATATTAATAACATTTAATGATAAGGTAATATAAAAAAGCATCATAATAAATTCTGCATATCTTCTTAATTTTATTGCTTGAATTTCAAGACTTCTTACATTTGAATAAAAGAAAAAGCAAAAAAATAAAAATCCAGTTGAGAAAGGACCAATTATTAATAAATTTGTAAATAATCTCCAAATTTCTAATTTTTTTAATACCAGATGATAATTTAAAATTAAATATCGATATATTGGATATTGGGGCATGTATGTTATATTAAATGCTAATATAAAAATTATTGTAAGATAATATCTTGTTAATGGGGGTTGACTAAAATAAAGTTGTTTTGCATCCATTTTTTATTTGATAAATATTAATTTTTAATTAAGTTTTTTATATACGTGGCTATTTAATTTTTAAATATAGTATATTAATTAAATATGTCCATTAAATTTAATTTATTTATAAATTATTGTTTGTTATCTATAATTCATTGTTTTTCTTATGAAATTATAAATGAAACTAATTATGAAAAATTAGAATATAATGAAATAAATGATGTATTTATTTTAAAAAAAAATAAATCTCATTTAAATATTCCTAATGATGGTTTTATTGTTTCCTTTAATAAAACTTTTAAAAATAAACCAAAACATTTATCTTTTTTATATTCTATTCCAAATTTTCAAAATTATTATGGTGAATTATTAGTTTTTTCCTATTATGAAGGATGTGATATTAGATTAACTACTTCTTCAAAAAAAGATATAATTAATAACAATTTTAAAACAAAAGATAATTCAGATGTAGTTTTTTTTAGAATTAGATTACCAAATAAAATGAATTTTAATGTACTTCCTGTATATCTTCCCTTTATAAAGAATAATTATTTTATGAATGGAGAATATTTTAAAGTTGATATTATTTTAAATTGGAAAAAAGGAAAAGGTGTTTTATTATTTAATGATTCATATGTTTGGAATGTTGCAAATGATCAAGGTAAAAAAGATAAGCATAATGTTAAAACTAAAACTAATTTTTATCATAATTCAATAAAAAATGATGATTTTCATATTATTTTATACAATTTTAAAGCTAATTCTACTTGCTATATTAAAAATTTACAATTATGTGAAGATTTTTGTGATTCAAAAGTAGAAGAAGTTTATAAAAAATATTTAAATATATATTATTTAAAATATAATATTCTAGGTATGTTAATTAGTATTTTTGTAATAATGTAAAATATATTTAATCTTTTTTATTTTTTTTTACTTTATTTTTTTATCAAATAGTAATTTATATACAAAAAAAATTCTTATTTTTTTAACCCACAATTCTATTATTTAGAACAAAAAAGAATCAAAGAAAAAAAACCTATTTTTCGACAACACCATATATACAAATCCCATTTATAATGATATTATATTTTATATTATTTTTTTTTACAAACTGAATAATAAAGAAATTTTACATTTTTTTGAAATACCCTTTTAGTTGTTGATATAACTATTATATTGTCATTTTCATTTTTTTTAAAAATAAGATGATTCAAATGAGTTGGGAGAAATTGTTTATTTAAATCAAAATTATTTTTATAAAAATCTGGACAATAAATAGGTCTTTGTAAATAATTTTCTAAATTTGTATTCCAATTACCATAATCTTGATTATGATATGTGAAATGTAAATTTTTTTCATTATTTACATTTTGATCCTTTTGATTATGATTTGAATCTTTTGATTCATTTGATTCATTTGATTTATTTAATTCATTAATATTTTCATTATTAGAAACTTCTGTTGATATTTTTGATAAATAATCTGAGTCTTCAGATTTTTTTTTCTTTTGATATGTTGATTCATCTGATATATTTAAATTATCTAATAATTTTAATGTTATTGAGCCACTTCTCTTTCGTTTTAATGAAATCATAAATTAAATAAATTTTGAAAATGTGTGATAATTTATAAACATAATATTAGTGTTTCTTATATAATATTTTTTAATAATCTAAATCTAAAAATTATATTGAATAAGCGGTGTATTAAACTTCTAATGTTTTAAAATAAACTTTCTTGAAATAATAACCTTTATATTACATAAAAAATCAAATGGAAGAATAAAAAATAAAATATCAATTCTTATTTCTTTTTACTTTAAAAAAAATATTTGTTACAAATTTTAAATTCAAAAAAAAAAAATAAAAAAAACCAAAAAAAAAAAATAACAAAAATATTAAAAATCAATATATTTTCATAATTTATCAAAAATTAAAATTTATCAAAAAACCCAAAAGAAAAAAGAAAAAATAATAAAAATTAATCCTCATCATCCCAAATTTCCCTAGCATTGCCATCAGTATCAATAGCTTGACAATGAGTAATAGCATACTTCAACTTATCATGTAAAATTTCATAACTAGAATACTTTGGAATTTCTAAACTAAAAAAGCAAGTATGACTCTGTGGTAAAGCAACATCAGGATTAGAATGATGAAGCATTTCAACTCTATGTTTCATAGGAAAATCTTTACTAGTTAAAGGAAGTCTACTTCTTCCCCAAACAAATCTTAAATACATTGCTCTTTCTTCAGCTGTAAATTCTTCTAAACATTTCCAGAAATATTGTACAATTTCATCAGTTTCATTACATCCTCTATATAATGTATTTTCTTTTAATAATTCTATATCTAATATTGGTTTTCCACATACTAACATTTCTAATTCATTCCATGATATTAATTTTAGGATTCCTACTGGGATTACTTGTTCTAATCCATTTCTAATTGAATCTATTTGAATTTGTCCTTCGTTTAATCGTGTTTGTTCTACTAATTCTATGTAATTTTTCTTGTTTTCAAGTGTTAAATCTATATTTCTACCGTTTTCAATTATGGGGACTTCAGTACCATTTGATAATATTGTTGTAAATTTATAATCTGAATATAAAATGAATTGATCTGGGTCATTTATTCTATTTATATCATCTAAAAATTGAATAGCATATTTATCAATCATTTCTAAATCCTTTCTATCTTTTGGAACTTCTAATAAACTCTTCCAGAAAATTGAAGGAAGATCCATATTAATAAATTCCCCTGTTCTAATTGCATATCCAATTAAACCTCCAAATACACGATACATTTCAAGTTCTGTTATTGATTTTGCACCAGGATTAACTATCCATTTTTCTCTAAAGGAACCACTTTCATTTTTTTGATTTGGTGATGGAATAAAAAGTGATAAAGCACCACTTTGAAGTTCAGAAAAAGCTTGTGATAAACATTCCCTATATGGACCACCAGCATCAATTGATGCTTCACCTACAAATGATACTGTAAATAATTTAGAATTATTATTATTTCCTGATTCCTTATTTTTTCTGAAAATTTTTGAATTAAAATTACGAAGATGTTGAAATATTGCACCAAAAATTGTATTTTCTCCTAATAAATCTGGTTTACCTTTTTCAATAAATTTACGAACTTTCATTCTATTTATTTTTAATTCTCCTGGACTTGAAGCATATGATGTATTTTCTAAATAATATTTTATTGATTCATTTTTAGTGTCCCAGAATATTAATGGAGTTATTCTGCTAAATATTGTTGATAATCTTTGGGAATTTTGAATGGATTTACTAAAATCTATATAAGGAAGGATTCCTTTTACTTTTTCATTTAATACTTTTAATAAAAGAAACATTTTTCTTAGGACATCATTTGATAAGGATGATAATTCATTTCTTATTGATAAACTTTCTTTTTTGAATACTAAATCTTTTATTGAATAATTAAATATTGATTTATCTGCTTTTTGAGCCATTTCATTTAAGTAGTCTACAAATTGTTCATATACTTCAAATCGATTTACTGATTTTAATTCATCTGAAAAAGATTTAAAACTTTTTGAAAATTTAGATATTACTTTTTCACATCCTATATCATTGAAAATTGGGGTTATTGTAAATTTATATCCATAACCTATTGATGTACTATAATAATTAGTTTCATTTAAATTTGATAAATTTTTAATAGGGAAAAGTTTAGTAAAATCATTTGATTTATAGAAAATTTTAGTATTAGTTAAAACAGAAGTGAAATGAGATATACAATATTCACATAAAAATTTTCTTTCCTTATTATTTTCTTGATATAAATAATAATGATTTTTTTTATTATCAACAACAGGAACAATTTCTTCATAACAACTATTACAAATAATTTTTCCTTCACTATTATCTTCAAATTCTATTTTGCCAGATTTATCAAAAATAGTTTTAATTGTATTATAATCATGCATAGGTGATTTAATAACTAAAACATTATTATCTAAATTATTTTCATCAGAACATTTTTGACAATATTTAAAATTATTTTCCCAATCATACATTAAATTACCAACAATATCCTTTTCACATTTACAACACTTTTGATTATGATGATCTCTAATCAATTCAAAAGGTTTAACCTTACACATAACAATAGTTCCTCTTGGTCCAGAAAAAATTTTAATAGGTTCCTTATCATTAAAGAAAGTATTCATAATAGGTTTAGAAACAGTATCTTTTTTCTCAGTTTTAACATTTGAAAGTGAAATACCTAATTTTCCTCCCATATTATCACCCATAACGAAAATTTCATTTTTTCCACTTTCTTTATTTTTAGCTAAAACAATAGAAAATTCAACTTGCATAGAAATTTCAATAACTTCCCATTTATCATTGAAAAATTGAACTAAAGTAGGTTCATTAACATCATTAAAATGACCATGACCTAATTGTCCTTTAGAATTTCCACCCCATGTGAATAATTCACCTTCATTTGTAATAGCAGCAGCACTTAATTTTGAAGCAGCTACGAATTTAAATTCTTTACCATCAATTTGAGGACAAGTTAATTTTTTTAATTGTTGAATATCTTGTTCTTTACATCCTGTTCTACCATTTTTTGACCATCCTGCTGTATATAAATTTTTTTTCCCTGTTGATAAATCTCTTATTATGAAAACTGAGAAAAATTCACCTACTGCTACCATTTCAACAAAGTCATTTTTACTTAATTGAATTGATTTTGGTGAATTATTCCTTCCTGATGCAGGTTCACCATTTTGATTATAATCATTATTTCCTATATGCCATATTTTACCTTCTGAAGTTACTAATAAAGTATGAGTTTCACTCATTGTAATTTGAGTTATTTGTTTAGTAAAATTCATACTTGTTATTTCATTTACTGGACTTGTATATGCTTGACCAAGTTGACCATTATTATTTATACCTACACTGTAAAATGAATTATCTTTTGTTATTACTATTGAACTACCATTATAAACACAAATTTTTGAAAATTTTTCTCCTAGTAATTTATCACTTTTATTATATTTATTATCTAAAGTAAATTTATCTGATGTTTGTTTTAATCCTGCAGCAATGCCATTTCCAGCTGAAAGTATTTCTCCATCTTCTGTTAGGATTAATGTATATGTGTCACCTATTGCTATATCTTTTATTAATATATTTGATAATCGAGATATACTTTTTGGAGTTACGATATCAGAACTTGTTGTTTTACCAAAACGATTATATGCATTTACACCAAATGCATATAAATTTGTTAAATAATTTGATGGGAAATTAACAAAAATGTGACTTGAATTTACTTTAAAATCTGGTTCATCATCATTAACAAAACATTTTAATGGATTTTTACAATTTTTATCAGTTGAAAATGTAATAGAATCACCTTGATCTAAATAAGTATCAACTTTCATATTAATTTCCAAAGCTGAAGTATTTGGATAATGAATTAGAAATGTATGAGGTGCCTTTGAATATAAATGTGAAGATTCAAATGATAATTTAGCAAATGAAATTATATCTGGATTCATTTCAATCCAACCTAAATATTTTATAAAGTTCATATCAAAGAAATGTTTCATTATAGATGATGTTGATAATAATTCATATACGAAATTTTCTAATTCTGATATTGCATTTGGAGAAAATAATTCATTATATTTTACTGTGTTTTCTGGAATTTTTTGGAATTTTCCAATTTTTTCATTTTCTTCATTTCCTATTATATTTTCTAATGATTTTTCATCTATTTTTTTATCTATTTCACATATTAATAATAATAGTTCTGTTATTAATTGAGTTCTTTTTGAATAATTTTTTTGACCTTCTACTGACATTGATTTTTTTAGGAATTTTGATAATTTTTGGATATTTGGTATAAAATAGAATTTTGTTAATTTTTCATTTTGTAATTCATCAATTACTATTTTAGGATTTGTTAATAATACATTTAAAATTTTATATGAATATTGAATTAAAAGTTCTAAAATAAACCATCTTATTTGTTTATTTTCTAATATTTTTGGAATTAAACCAGAAAGACTATTAAATAATTCATAATAATTTAAATGATTTTTTTCATCATCAAAATCACTATTAATTAATAAATTCCATATATCAAAGAAAATAAAAGGTTTTGTTATAATTAATTTTTCATCTTTAGTAATATAATTATAAACTTCAGATTGTTCATTTAAAACTTGATGTATTTCATTTAAACTTTTTTCATTAAAAGTTTTAACTATTTCTTCAAATTTTTTATTTGTTGATTTTCTTAAATTAAACAATATTGATTTTATTTTTAATAACATTTCAACACCCAAACCATTTGAAATAACAAATAATCCTTCATGAATTAATAATTTAAAAATATTATAAATTTTAACATTATCAATTCCTTCAAAAATTTTATCTGGATTAAATAAATCAGGATTATTTATACAATGTTCAATTATTGATAAAATAATTCTTCTTGAATAGAAAATTGAAATTTTTGAACTTAAATTTTTAAAATATTGGAATAATAAATTTTTATTTTCATTTAAATTAATAAATAATTCATCGAAAAAATCTGGAACAAGTGGTTTTTCATTTAAATTATCTGTTCCAAAACATTGATTTTTTTCTTCTTTTTCATATATATAATCATTATTAATTTCATTTTTATTTTCAATTTCAGTATTATTAATATTTTCTTCTTCTTTAATTTCATTTTCATCTTTTTTTTTCTCTTCTGTATCATTATGTAATGAAATTTTAGATGCTTCTAATAAATTTCCAATTATATCATTTATATCTGTTTTATCTTTACATTTCTTTAATTCTTTTATTACAATTTCTCTTTCAAATCCAAAATCATTTACTAATTCATTTATAATTTCAATTGAATCATTAACATTTGTTCTTTTTATCATATCCATATTTTTTAATGTTAAATTTTTGAAATTGTCATCTTTAACATTTTCAAGTTCATATGAAATTTCAGATATTTCATCATAATCTTCAGTTGGAATTTGTACAAAACAAATAAATTCATTTTGAGGAAAATCTTTTATTTTTAAATCTGTTAATATGATAAATACATCTTTTGGATAATTTGTTTTTATATTTTCAAGTAAATTATTTAATAAATTATTATTTTTAACAAAGATTATTGAATTTTCTAAAATTTTGAATAAATTATCTTTTTCATCATTATATATTGAAAATGAATAATAATTTGAATTTAATAATAAAATTTGTTTATTAACACAATTTATTATTGTATTACATAAATTTAATATTTGTTCTCCATTTTTATAAATTCTAATTAAGTAATTATTAGAATTTCTAAATGAAATATTTAAATTTGGAATTTCATTTAAACTTTCTTGATTCTCATTACAATAATTTTCAATCCTATATCTTTTTTCTTCATTAAATTCTAAATTCAAATAACAATTTTTATTATTAATAGTTTCAGAACCTAAATTAGTGAAATAATTAATAACTTCTTTTAATTTATCATTTTTATATAATGATTCAAAACCTTTTTTACTATCTAAATAATTTGATAAAAACCTCATAATATTAGTTTTCAAATTAATATTTTTAGAATTCAAATCATTATTTTCAATTAAAAATGTAATTAATTCATTTAATTTATCATCACTCATATCAAATTTATCAAAATCAATAATTTGTTGATAAGGCATAACAGCATATTGTTCATAAATTTTTGGAGTTAATTCATTAATATTAAAAGATTCTTTAGTATTTAATAAAGAACCATCCATTAAAACTCCAACTTGATTTTCAATTAAATTATTAGGTGTAACTGAAATAGTTTCTAATTTAAGTACTCTTTTTTTTTCATTTGAATTATTATTGTTTGTGTTATTTCTATTTCTTCCATTTGATGGTACTGTTAAAGGTTTATTTTGTACTATACCAAAATAGTCATTGAAAGTTGAAGAAAAACCTATAATTGTTCCTGTTAATTTTTGTTCTTTATAATCTTTTTTTAAAAAGGCAAAATCAATATTAGATGAATGAATATCATTTGGTACTCTTACTTTTGCTCCATTTGCTTGACCATAATAATCTCCACCTATAATTCCTAATATAATGTCTTCTTTTAAATAATCAATTTCTTTTGTTTTTTCATTTTTTAATTTTGAATTTATAACTTCATTTATTTCCTTTTTGAATTTATTTACATAAGCTAATTGTCTAATAATATCAATTAATATATTTGAAATAATATAATTTCCAGATGAATTATAATTATTATATTCCCAAGATTTTTTTCTTATTTCAATTGCCAAACCAATCAATAATTCTATATAGTTTTTATATTTACATGCATATTCACTTTTATAAGTTTCAACCACATCATTTAATGTTATTTCATCTGAATTTATGCTTAATGACATTAATATTTTAACTATGAAAAATTTATTTTCTGTTGAGCAATATTTCATTAATTTAATTAATATATATAAACTTTCTGATGAGTTAATTGATTGTTGAATTATATCACATTTTTGAATAGAAGCTTTATATAATATTCTTAATAATCTATTTAAAAATTCAGGATTATAAATAATATTCCATTGTGAATTTACCATATTTTTTAATTCTTCTCCATTAATTCCATTTTTTTTCCCAAAAACATTTAACAATCCCAAACCAATATTTTGTTTATATAAATCATCATAAATATTAATTAAATCATTTTCATAAAAGAAATAAGGTTTATCATCATTTGGTTTTTTATCTTTATCTTTTTCTTTTTTTTCTTTCTTTTTAACTCCTCCAAATAAATTAACACTACCAGTATTAATATTCAATTCATCATATTCATTATCAATAGTAATATAATCTTCACCAATACTTTCATCATCATAAGGATCACTAACACTTCCAGAATAACTTCCCGAATATCTTCTATTTCTTATTTGTCTTGCTGCTTGATCTAATTCTTGTAATTCCAATTCTTTTTTCTTTTGTTCTTTTGATTTTTTATTTTCTCCTTCTTCTAATAAATTTAAATATTGCTTATATAAAGAATATGAAATTCCTCTGTAATTATAATAATTTTCTGTGGCTTGGGAAATTTCACCAAATATTATATTTAAAATATTTTGAATTAAAGATTTTGTTGAATTATTATTTATTTGACTCATTTTTCTTTCTAATGAAAGTGATTGTATTAATTGTGGATTATTATCATTATCATTTATTACTCTATTTAAACATATTGAACTTAAAATTTCAAAAATTTCTAATATATCACTTGATAATTCTCTTTTACTTTGAATTTTATCTTTTTTATTATTAGTTTTTTCATTATTTTCAGTTTTTGTTATCATTCTAATATTTTTTCCCCAAGCTGATTTTATAGTTTCATTTTCTAATCCCCAAATAATATTAAATAGACCTTTTTCAACTAAAAATTCATGATCATTAGCACCATATCTCCAAATTAAACTATCAAGAAATGATTCTAATTCCTTTTCATTTTTATTTTGTATATATTTACTAATTAAAATAGACATAAAATTATGAAAACTTTCTTGTATTTTATTTTCATATAAATTACCACATCCAGGTACATTATCTAAATAATGTGAAAAATTATTAAAATCATATTCATTATAATTTCTCAAAGAAGAGCAAAACCAAGATAATAAATCTTGTAATAAATCACCATTATTAATATCAATAAATATATTTTTAATAGTATTTAATCCAATATATCTTCCAATTGCTCTAATTGTAGATAATTTAATATGTTTATATAATTTCTTATTTGATAAATTTTCTTGTAAAAGAGGAATAATTGAATTTTGTAATGATTTAATATTATTTTCTCCTTTAAAAGAAGGAGTTGGATTGATTTTCATTAGAAATTTAGCTTTATTAATAGTTTGATTAACAATTTTTTTCATTATATTTAAAGCATTTTGTTCATTATCATTTTCATTAATATATGATGAATTTTCTTGATTTGGTTTTTGTTTTTCAATCGCTTCAGCAACATTTTTTTTCTTTTCAATTAACCAACTTCTCATTTGTCCAGCAATAACATATTTTTTATATAAAGAATTGAAAATTGGTAAATTTTGAATATCATTTTCATCTTCACAATCTTTTTTACATATTTCAATAAAATTATTAATTTCACAACTATGATGAATTAAACATAAAAATACAGCAGAAACTACTTTAAAAGCATCTTTTCCTCCTACATTAGCAGCTGGATTTTTTTCTGCTAATTTCTTTTGAAAATATTTTAAAACTTTATCACATTTTTTATCATTAAATAATTCAATTTCTTCTTTATATGTTTCATTTTGCATTTTTTTTTCTGATTTAACATATTTATTAAATATTGTAATAATATTATTTAATAATGAATCATTATCTTTTTTAATTTCATCATATTCAATTCCACCTGAAAATAATTTTGAATTTAACACATTTTTATATTTTTTATCTTGTTCTTCACTTCCAACAACAATTTTCATAAAATTACCTTTAATAACAATAGAAGCACATTTACAACCAACCCAACAAAAAGCACGAATTAAATTAAAAAATTCATCACTTTTTTTCTTTTTTTTATTTGGTTCTTTCCCATTATGTAATTTCATTTTAACACCATAAGCACCTGAATTATTAACATAATGATTTTTAAAAGAAGCATAAACTGGATGAGTTTTTAATTCAATTGTTTCTTTTGGAAATTCTTTATTAAATCTTTGTAATTTTTGAGAATAATATTTTGTCATTTTTGAATCTGAATAAAAATATAATCCAACTGAATGAATATATTGTTCTGAAAAAGCACATTGAGGATCAAATTCTAAATATAATGGTCCTTCTTCTTCTGGAATGTCTAATATGAAATTTACTGGAGCCATTTCATTATATGGATGATTTGTTTCGAAAATTAATTCTTTATATTCAGAATTTTTTTCTATTTTTGATTCTTTTTTTATTTTCATATTTTTTGTTATTGTTGAATATATTAAATTCATTTGGTTTATTAAATCAGTGAATGAATCTAATAAACATGCACTTAGTAAGTAATCGGATACTAATATTGATAATGCATTTATGTGGAATTGGAATGTTTTTATTGAAAGTAAGTTTATGTTTATTAATTGATCTAGAAATATTTGGTATAAATTATTCATACATTGTTTTTTATATTCTTCAAATTTGGGAATATTTTTTTTTACTGGTTCTTCTTTTTTTGTTGATGTAGTTATCATATCACATGTATCAATCATATCATCTTCTTCACAATATTTATTGTCATAATCTTTTTTAATTAATTTTATATATTTTTCAATAAATGATTGTATATTTTTAAATATTTCTAAAGCATCATTAAATATTATATTTGTAAAATCTGTTACTAATAATTCATTTTTAATATCATCATATTGATCATTTAGTAATTTTTGACTTAAATTTTTAAATAATTCCATTTGGAGAGATGATATAAAACCAAAAGCAACTAATTCATCATCTGAATTATGAAATATTAAATTTTTGATATCAATATTTTTAACATTATTTTGTAAGAATTTTTTAATTGAAACAACTTCCCAATTAGATACAATTTTTAATATATCAAAAAGAGTATCAATACATAATTTATCTGTTTTTAAAAATACATTATGTATATTATCTTCATTAGATAACCAAATTAAAATACATTTTGCTATATCTTTTGAATATGGACTATTTTCATAATTATTTATATTTTCTTTTAAAACTTGAATTATTTCATCATAACTTTGATATAATGTATTAACACTAACCATTAAAATTATTTTACATTCTTCATAAAGTGCTTTTATTAAATCTTTATCTTTATCTTCTGTTGAATTTTTTTTATTATGATACATTTCTAATATTTTAAAAATAAAGGTTTTCATTTCTAAAAATGGATTACTTTTATTTTTAGTATTTCTTTGAATAAAATAATCAACACCTAAATTAGAAATAGATAAACATTTTAAATTAGTTCTAATAATTTTAACAATTGCTAAAAGACAATAAGCTTCAGTATCAGTGAATTTTCCTTTTAAAAAATCATCACTATACAATTTTAAAAATTGAATTATTTTTTCAAAAACAATTGGTTCTAATTTAACACAAAAAGGCCTTCTCATAACTTCAGATAAAATTTTTCCTCTTTCAATATCATTAGTTGCAATTCTCAAATCTGGAACTTGACCATAAAACTCACTTAATTTAGCAATTGTATTAAGAATTAAACATTGAATATTCATTTTATATTTTTCATTATCATTTAAATTTTCATTATTATTAATTATATTGATTTCTTTATATTTTTCTGTATTTTCATCTTCCAATCCTAAAATATTTAAAGTTAATTGTTTATCATATTTTTTAACATTTACTTCTTCTTTTAAATTTAACATTTTAATATTATTTTCACATGATTCTATTATTTTTTCTACTGAACATGATACATATTTAGGATGATTTTTTGGATATTCTACAATTGGTTTTGCACTTTGATTAAAATATGATATTATTTGTAATGGTTTATTTTCACTTTCATTTTTAATACACCATATTAAATTATTTTTAAAATCATAACAGAATGTTCTATTTATTGCATTTCCGGGTACTTCATATTCTCCTAATAATTGACCTGTTATTAATGAGAATTTAAATTTGTTTATCATTAATATATTTCCATTTGTATAAAATTCATTTTGTTTTTGTAGAAATTCTCCATTTAATTCTTTTTTACTATCACTTCCAGTATTATTAATATTATTATTATTATTATTATTATTTCTATTTCTATTATTATTATTGTTATTATTTCTTCTCATATTAGGAATTAAATTATTATTACTAAATAAATTATCATTAAATACATTATTACCAAATAAATTATTATTAAATACACTATTATCATTAGTATTATTATTATTCAAAACATTTTTTAAATTTTCAATAACTTTCTCATCATTTTCATCACTATTATCATTTTTAATCATACTTAATTGAACACTTCTTACATGACACATATTATTTAAAGGATCATAAATATTAACACCAAAAATAGCTTTATTTTCCTTTTCTTTTTTATTATTATCAATTTCATTTTCATTTTCCTCATCATCATCTTTTTTATCTTCTCCATTATTAACATTATCAAACCATTTAGAAACAATATAAATATATCTCCCATCAGAAAGCATAGGGGAAGCAGCAGAAGGTCTAACATTAGTTTTATCATCTAAACCCATATTTTTTTTCCTTTCAATAATATCCATCATTTCTTCATATGAAGAATGTGGAAATTCAAATTCAGATTTTTTTTCTTCAATAAAAATATGATTTATTTCTCTATAATCAACATCAAAATTATTTTCAATTTCTTCTAAATTATCAGGATTAATACTAATAACTGGATTAGGATCTAATTGATTACTTCTATAATAAAGTATATTATCAACAATTGCAATAGTACCCTTTTCTCCAGTTCTATAATCTTCTTTTGATAAATATACTTTTCCCATCATTGTATTATTGTATCCTGTTCCTATTTTCATTAAATAACCTTTTGATATGAAAAGATATAAATAACTTCCATCACATGTTGATGAGTAAAATATTTGATTTTGCTCTTTTGAATTTTGGTTTGATTTTTTTTCTTTTTCTGTTGATATTGTGTAATTCCATATATCACTTATTAATTTTTGGTTTGATTTTTCTGGTATGGAAAGAGAAAATTTTATAAATTCGTTTTTGAATAAATTTATTTCGTAGTTAAAATCAATTTTTGGATTTGGTAATTTATTATATGATTCTATAACATCTAATAAATTTTTTAATGAACCTTTTGCAAGAGCTAAATTAAATATTATTTTTAATGATTTCATTTTATTTAATTCTGTTTCTTTTTCATCTAAAATAATTTCTTTTAAATATTCAATTATTGAATCTAAAGATTTATCTAATATAAAATGTTCTTTTGATTCTCCCCAAAAAGCTAAAGGTCTAATAAATTTAGAATTTTCTAATAAAAAATCTAAATTTTCTTCTTTTATCTTAATATTACCTTTAGATAAATCAGAAAATAATTTAATAAAAAGATTAATTCCAATTGAATTTAAATTAATTCTAGTTTTATCTTGTATAGCACTATTAAAATATTTAGTAATGCATTCAATAGTAGAATTCTCATTACAAGTTAACAATATTTTTCTAACATAAGCAATTAATAAAATATTCATTTTTTTCATTTGAGATTGAGAAAAAGATAAAGTATCTTCTGGAATAAAAGGTTCTCTAAATTCACTTAGTGATTGTATATTAAATGCATTATTCATATTTTGTTTTTCAATTGGAATTTCATTATAAATTATTTTTTCTTTTATGTTAAATTTATCTTTTTCTCTTTGATTTATTCCAGATTTTTTTGGATCTAAAACATTCATTTTATCTAAGTGTTCTACACATTTTTCATTCCAAAATTTATCAATGAATTCTATTAATTGTAAACATTCTGGATTAAATCCTTTTTGGATAAAATCATTTGGATCTTTTGATAAGGCATTTGTTGATGAGTAATATGCCTTCATTAATGATTTGGTTTGTTGTATTCCCATTTTTAATTTTATAAAATAAAAATTTTAAATTAGAATTTATAGTATTTTATATATATAATTAGAATGATTTAAAAAAATTATATTTATTAATTTATTTATTTAAAAAAGTATCTCAAAAAATTTTTTTACATTTTAACAAAAAAAATAATTTATACTAATCATAATTAAGAATAAATTTATTTTTGAATTTATATTTTTAATAAATTTTAATCAGGTAAATATAAAAGAAAATGGGTGTTTGTTTATGTGTAAATTTTGAAAATAAAGCTCAAAAAAATATAATAATAAACAAATTCAATATAGTAGATGAGAAGAACAATTGTGAAAATTATGAAAATAAAACAATAAATCAAACAATTTCATATATTTCAACTGAAAATCCAACTATTGATTATTTTGAAAGTAATTTTCTTAGAGAAATAAATTTTGTAAGAACAAATCCAAAAAAATATGCAAATAAATTAAAGGAATTAACTAAGAATATTTATAAAGAAGATAATAATGAATATTATTATCCAAATAAAAATAATTCAGATGAAAAAATTCTATTAAAAAAAGGGAGTAAAGTATTTTATAATACAATTAATTATTTGCAAAATTTACAGCCTGTAAATAAATTAGTATGGAATGAAGAATTAAAAATTGAAAATTATGATAAAAATATTATATTTACTAAAGAAAATGTTGGAAGAATTATATTACAAAAAAGATTAGAATTATTGAAAACTTATGATAATTGTTTTTTTAATATTGATTTTTTTAAAGATCCTTTTTTAAGTATTGTATTTCAAATTACTGATGATGATTTTAATCAAGTTAGAAGAAATGCAATTATTAATAAAAATTTTTCAAAATTTGCAGTGAATGGTATAAAAGATAAGCATAATAATTTTTATTCAATTTGTTGTTTTGTATAATCATTTAAATGATTTTTCTATTATAATTTTTCCAATATGTATCTTTGGTAAGTTATATATATCTTATATTTAATTTTATCAATTAATTTAATAAATAAAGATAAATATTTACAGTAATTAATAAAAATTATCAAATAATGAAATTAATTTAATCATTATAAAATGATTATAATTATTTTATGAATATTAAACTTTATCAAAAAATATTTACATAATCTATAATAAAAAAATTTTATTTATTTTAATTAAATTAATATTTGTTTTGGAAGTATAAGTATTAATTAAATAATTTTAATTAAAAATACTTAAATTCATATAAATTATTGAATAAAGAAATAATATAAAAAATGTTGAATATATCAGAAAATAAAAAAGAAAAAAATATAGAAAAAACTCCAGAAAAAAGAAATTCTTTAACATTAGATGAATCATTTCCATATATTCAATTAAGAGATGGTTCATATAAAAAATTAAGAATCAAAAACTATAAAGAATATTATTTGGATAAAATGAATATGAATGCATCGTCGTTAAGTAAAGAAAAAAATGTAAACAATTCTCCCAATACAAAATATGGTGAAACATTTGAAAGTGAAGAAAGTTTAAAAAATTTAAGAATGATAAAGTCATATAATGAAATTGAATCAAAAAATAAAAAAAATATCAATTATGCAGATTATATTACTCATCCAAAAATTAATAGTAATCCAAATCTTAATAATATTGATATAAATAATAATAGTTTAAAAATTAATTATCAAAAAAATGAAAATAATTCATTTACAGGTAAAAAAAATGTTTATGTGAATGATGAAGTAAAAGAACAAATAATAAGAAAAGCTTTGGATAATTATAATAAAAGTTTTAATGATTTAAACTTTTCAATTCATCAAAATAGTGAAAATTTAAGTATGAGTCCATTAAATACTAAAAGTAATTTTAATTTAAATGAATCATCTTCTTTAAAAAATTTAAAAAAAATTCAAAAAATAATTGCTTTGGAAACAGATGATAAAGATGATATATCACAAATAACAAATAATACTGAAGATATTATTACAATATATAAAGATAATTTTCCATATAGAAAATATGAATTTGAAAATAGTAGAAATTACAGTATTAATTTAACACCTAATAAAAAGTCAAATAATTTATTAATATCTGATTTAAGTTTTAATAATAGTTTAACTTTACATCCTAAAAAAAATTATTCTACCTTTAATCAATTATATAATATTAATCAAACAACAATTAAAAAAAATACAAGAAGTAAAACTGAGAATTTCCCTAATAATAAATATTATAATAAAAGTTATAATAATTCCTTTGTTGGTCAAAATAAAACTAAAAAATCTAAAAGTAATATTAATAAATTACCAATTGGATTTTCTATTAAAAATCAAGAAAAATTACTTAAAAAAACATATAATAGTTTATTTGATAATAAAAGAGCAAAAGACATTTTAAATAAATATGAATATGCAAATTATTCAAGTATTGAAAAAGGAGATAATCAAGAAAGTGTTTATTCAACAATTCCAGTAATAGAAGATGAATTAATTAATAAAGATAGTAATAATAAAAATATAAATAATAATAATATTTTTATTAATGAAGGAAAAGACTCAAATAATAATAATAAATACTCAACTAATAGTAAAAAAAATAATTTTGATGGAGGTTCATCTTCAAATAATAAAAATACTTCAAGTAAAGGTTCTGTTACTAAATATTTAAAAAGTTCAAAAGAGGATACTCAAAATAATACTTTTAAAACTTCTGCTTCAAAATATTTATCTAATTCTCAAAAAGATGAATTTGAAGGATCAACTACAAAATATTTAACTACTTCTAATATTAATAATAAAAATCAAAATTCAAAATATATCAATAATAATAAAGATAAAAATAATAAAATTGATTTTTTAAATCAAAATAATATTAAAGAAGAGGATGATGAAATTAATACTGATAAAAAAGATAAAAATAAATATTCTTCATTATTAAATCAAAGAAATAATTCACCTGATTTAAAAAAAATGAATAAGAATAATAATTCAATTGAATCAAAAGAAATAAATAGAATGAATTCAAATGAAAATAAAGGATATTATTCTGAACATTCTAATTCAAATAACCAAAATATTAAAACAATAAATAATTCAAAATATATAAATAAAAAAGATTCTAAAGAGATTACTGATGTTGCATCTAGTTATTCAAATATGAGAATTAATTCAAAAGAAAATAAAAATCCTAATTCAAAATATTTAACTAATAAAAATACGAGTCAATTAAATACAAATAATACAAATAAAATTGAGGATAATAATTATCAACAAAATTATAAAAAATCAAATGAGCAAATAATTGATGAAAATAAGAAGAAAAAGGACAATTTTTCAAATAATAATATAAAAAATAAACAAATAAATAATCATATGACTAAAAATAATTTAGATAATGATGACAATAATAATGATGATTCTGAAACCATAAATAAACAAAATTATAAAGAAAATGATTTATCAAATTCTCAAAATGACCATATTTCAGGTAAAAATGCAAAGTATGTTAATAAAAAAAATACAAAGAATAATGAAAATTTAGAACATAATAATAATTTAAATGAAAATAATACTAAAAAAATAAATAATTTAAATATTAAAAATATTAAAATAGGAAAAGATAATAATAAAGATAATAGTCAAGATAATATTAAATCAAATTCTAAAGATGGTTATTCTCATAGAGGCAATTCAATAAATAATAGTAAAGAAGGTGGTTCTAAATCTTCTAGAAAAGGAATATTAAAAAATAAAAATGAATATAATACAATTGAAGGTAATAAAAATAATTTAAGTTTAAATGATAAAAATCAAATTGAAGAAAATAATTTGGAAAATAAAGATGAAAATAATTCAAACATACATTCACATAAAGAAAAAACAAATAAATTTGATAACATTTATAATAAAGGAAAAGATTTTTCTAATAAAGATAAATTAATAAATTCAAAAGGAAATATAGATAAAGAAAAAAATTTAAATCATAATCAATCAAATTCTTATAAAGATATAAATCATAATAAAGATGAGAAAAAAAATAATTTAAATAGTTCAAAAAATAATAAAAATAATGATAATTTGGAGAATTCAAGTAATAGTTATTCAAAGAAAAAAAAGAATATCAAAGATGAATCAAAAAATAGTTATTCAAATAATAAAAAAAAAGAGAAAGACTCGAAAAATAATACTTTAAATAATAAAAATGATAATTCAAAAGATTCAAGGAATAGTACTTTAACTAAAAAAACTAATTTACAAAATACAAAAAATAAAAATTTAAATAATCAAAATAATCTAAATAAGGATAAATTAAATATAAATAAAATAAATCAAACAAAGAATGTGAATTCAGAAAATAAAAACATTACAAAACATAATAAAAATAATAAAAATTCATCTTCAAATAATGATAAATCAAATATAAGTTCTAGACAACTTGATAAAGATAAATTAAAAAATATTATAGATAAAGAAGATTCAAATGAAAATTATAATCAAATTAATATGAATGATATTGATTTATCACCAATTATTAATTCAAATGAAAATAAAAAATTAAATGAAAATAGAAATAGAATTGATGAAAATGGAAATTATATTTTCCCTGAATCAGGTAATAATTCTGGGTCAAAAAGAATGGATTCAAATAAGAATATTAAAGGAAATAAAAATCTTAGTAATCATTCTGATGAAATGATAATAAATGAAATTCAAACTCCTTCTGATAGAAAAATATTAGATGCTAAAATAACTTCATCTAATGATTCAGATAATCAAAAAAATATTGATTCTTCAAATTTTAATATCAATGAAAATAATAATAAAAAAAATAATAAAAATATTCAAAATATTAAAACAAATGAAAGACAAAATGTTAATTTACATAATAAAGAAAATAATAATACAAATAATAAAAATATTATGAATGATAATGAAAAAATAAATAGTAAATATTCTAGTATTGAAAATTATAATAATCAAAATAATAATAAACAAAATAGTAATATTAAAAATTATAATAAAAATAATACAAATATTTCCAATAGAAATATTTATGATAATTATGAAAATAATAATGAAAATGACAATAATTTCGATATTATTAAACCCAATTCTAAAAATAATAATTATGAAAATAAAGAATATGAGAATGAAAATAATTATAAAAATAATGATAATAATAAAAAAGAATTAAATGAAAAAGATGAAGAATATGATGAAGAAAGAGTAAGAGCATTCGATGAAATAATTAATAATAAAAACTGTTTAATTCACGAACCAATAAAAGAAGAAGAAGAAGAGTATTATGATTCCAAAAGACAATCTGGAAAATTTCAACATAATATAAATGATGATAAAAATTTAAGAAAATCAGGATTTTCATATAAAGAAGAAATAAAATTAAGAAAAAGTGATTTAAGTCAGAATGATAATAGTAATAAATTAAAAGATTCTAATGAAAATTTTGAAATTGTACATAATGATAATCAAAAAACTAATAATCAAAATTATAATGAAAGTAATAATAATTTTGAAAATAGTAAAGAATTGAATCATGAAATGGAAAATAATAAAAAAAATAATAAATATGGGAAAAATTTTGAAAATAATAATATTGATTCAAATAATAAAAGTAATGATTTTAAACAAAATGAAGGAAATAAACAAGGAAATCAATTTAATAATGAAAAGAATCATGAAGATCTTCCATATAATAATAATAAATCAAATAATAAAAATGATATGAAAAATAATAATTTTGATAATGAAAAAAAGAATTTAAATAACTTAAATATTGATACTAAAAGACAAAATAATTCTAATAGGAATAATATTTATAAAAGAAATGAACAATATAATGATATGATTAATAATTCAAATAGAAATAATTTGAATCAAAATGATGTTCAACAAAATAAGAATAATAATGATAATTATTCAAATAATAATATTCTATATGATAATGATAATGAAAATAATAATAATAATAATATAAATTATAACCAAAACCAAAATTATAGTGATAAGGAATTATATGAAAAAGATAATAATTTTATAAAGAATTTGGGAAAGAAAATTTATGGAAATATTAATGATAACAATAATAATAATTTAGTAAATCCAAATAATAACTTATTTGAATCTTTATTCATTAAATTATTTTTATTATATTGATTAGTTTTAGAATCTTTATTTATTATATTATTATCATTATATTGATTATTTTCAAATGAATTATTATTTGAATCTTTGTTGATTATATTATTTTCATTATCTG
>JAJJLH010000251.1:0-32192 GCA_023806865.1 Isotricha sp. YL-2021a
ATCCCCAATCCCCAATCCCCAATTTTCAAAAATGAAAGTTTTATATTTTTAATTTTTATATAATTAATTAATATATTATTTAAACTTGATAAAAAAAAAATAATTTTTTAACAATACTTATTATATATTAATTTATATCTATATGAATTTTTATTTTTTATTTATTTGTTCTTTTTTAAGTTTATCTATTATTTCTCTCTCTATTATTTTTCTCAATTCTTGAATTTGCTCTTCCAAATATTCTTTTATTCTATTTGATATTTCAATTAATAAATTATTTATTATTTCCTCAATAAATTTTCTTTCAATTTTTTTTAAATTCATAATATCTTTATTATCTATTTTATATTTTTGTGATTTATAATCTAATTTTATATTTCTGTTAACCTGTTTATCGTTTATAGATATTTCTTCATCAATTAAATCAGAATAATCATCTAAATTTTTAACTTCTTTAGATAAATAATTATTATTAATTTGAATTTCATTACTTTTATTTTCATTTAATTTTTGACTATCATTATTTTGATTATCATATAAATTTAAAAATATATATTTATTTATAAATTCATTTTCTTCTTTGATATAATTCTCTTTTTCAACATAAAAATATTCTCTTAATTCTTTATGAATATCATCATATAAATTTTTTTTTGTTAATTTATATTCAGATAATTGAGGAAACAAATCTTCAGCAATTTCATCAAAAATTTTATTAACATTCTTATGAAATTCTTCTCTATATGATAATTCTAATGTTTCTAAATAGCTTTTATAAACAGAACTTAAATTTTTAAAATCATGTTTTTTACTCTCATTAAAATAAAATAATTCAAAAATTTCTAATAAGAAATTTTCCAAATCTAAAAAATCTATTGAATTATATTGAATAATTTGAACATTAAATTTAATATTTTTGATTATTTTTTCATTTTTACTATTTATATTTTTTTTATATTCGGTAATAATTTTATTTCTAATAGATTGATAATAAGAAGAGTTAGTAGCATTAGCCATTCTTTCATTTGTTAAATTTTCTAATTTATCTAATCCATAACTTTTCATAACAACTATTTGATTACCATCATTAAATTTTTGACTTAAAGCTCTTACTGGAGTATAATTAATTTTTTCATTACCTAAATAATCTTTAATTAATTTTAAATATTCATCTGCTTCATCTTTATTAATAAATTGTAAATAAGTTATTATTATTGGAAGACAATCATCTTCATATAATTCTAAAAGTTTCTTTATTGCTTCTTTTTCTTTTTCATTATATCTTGAACCAGTAAAACAATACCAAATACAATGAATAAATTCATCAGGATTATCATTTAGTAATTTTTTTTCTATAAATTCTTCTATATTTTGAACTAATTTATTATAATCTTCATCTAAATTAAATCCTTTTGAATCATATAATCTAAAATAATTATCTGGTTCTGCTAAGTAAGGAATAAAATCTTGAGTTAATGGTTTTCCCTTTCCTGTTTTTGCTTTATTAATTTTTAAAAAACTGTTTATTAAAGTACTTTTTCCTACTCCTGCATTACCTATTAATAAAATATTTTTATGAAGTTTTTTTTTTGGTTTTATATTTTTTTGATAAGTTTTTAAAGTAAATTGAATTAAATTATTCTTTAAAGGTAAATCTATTTTTGATATTATTTCATTTATCATAATATTCTTCATTAGAGAAATTATCCTCAAGGATTTTTCATTATTTATAATGTTTATAATTCCATTTTCTAGATTTTGAATATTAGTTTTTATTTTATTATTCATTTTTTTAATATTATCTGAAGTTAAATACATATAATCAAAATATTTTGAATATAAAAAATCTTTTAAATATGTTATAATATTAGATATATTTGAATCAGTTGATTCCATTTTAAAAATAGGTATAATATTAATTATAATAATAATATGCTTAAATAAATATTATATATTAAATAATTTTTAAATAATAAATTATTTTTTTATTTCAATCATCATAAAAATTTTTGAATTCAAACCAAATGAATTTTGAAGAAAGAAAAAAACAAAAAAAATATTTTGAAATAATAAAAAATGTAATATACATTGTATTTATTATTATTAAAATGAATTACTCCCAAATTTTAATTGTTTTATCCCAAGAACCAGTAACCAATTTCCCATTTTTTAACTGAATCAAATCCCATACTGCATTATTATGACCATGTAAAGTAGTAATACACATTTTTTTTTCTAAACTCCAGATTTTAATAGTATTATCATAAGAACCACTAATTAAATTTCCATTATTACTTTGAATTATAGAAATAACAGTAAAACAATGACCATTTAAAGTATATAAATTATTTCCATTTTCTACGTCCCAAATTTTAATTGTTTTATCTGTTGAACCACTTGCAATTAAATTTTGATTTGGATAATTTTTATCATTAATTTTTGCTAATCCCCAAACAAAAGATGAATGACCATATAAAGTTAATTTACAATTATTATCCATTTGATTATTTAAATCCCAAATTTTTATTGTTTTATCATAAGAACTTGATGCTATTAAATTTTTTTTAATTTCAATTATTTTATATATTATATTTAAATGACCTTGATAAATTTTAATACAAGTTTTTAAATTTAAATCCCAAATTTTAATTAATGAATCATAAGAACCTGAAATTAAATTTAAATTTTTTAATTGTTTTATTGTATAAATTGCTGCATTATTTCCATTTAATTCAAATTCAAATTTTCCTGTTTTTAAATCCCAAATTTTAATTTTTGTATCTTCAGAACTTGAAACTAATCTTGAATCTCTTAATTGACATAAAGATAATATTGTTGCATTATGTCCTTCTAAAATACTTAATAATGAATAATTTTTCATTGACCAAATTTTTATTTTATAATCTGAAGAACATGATACTATATTTCCATTTTGTAATTCTATTATTGAATATATTGCATTTTCATGTGCTTTAATTGTATATGAACATTTTTTAAAAAATTTCTTTTGTTTAGAGAATTTTATTGGAAAAAATGAAAAGTTATTTTTATTATTTGTATTTTCTTTTTCTATTTTTAAAACATTTTTTATTAGTAAATTTGAATTGAAAAATTCTTTATTTTTTAATATAATTTTTGATATAATTAAATCAATTGAATCATTTTTTAAATTTATTTCTGAATTTGAGATTGAATAATCAATATTATTATCAGGAAATTTTAATAATTTAATATTTTTAATCGAATTATAATTTGGATTACTTTTTGTAATTAAAAAATTTGAATAAATCATATAAATTAAATTAGTATAATAATTGCTTATTTTAATATTATTCAAATGGAATTGTTCAATTTCATTTTTTGCATATTCAAATTTTTCAATAATAAAATCTACAAATTTAATTTGTTGATTTTTCACATTTTCTAAACTTTTTTTTTTATTTTCAAAATAATTAATCACTTCTTCAGTAGTTTTAAATTTTAATTTTTCAAAAGTCTCATCCCATAATTCTCTAATTGTAATGAATTTAAAATTTTTATGTTTTTCTATATTTTTTTTAATACATTCATTGCAAACTAAAATATCTTCATTAATGTAACATCCTTTAATACTTTCATTTCTATGAATTTTACATTTATTAGAAATCGTTGATTTCATATAATATTTTATATGACTTTTTTTATGATTTTTATCACATTCCGAACATAACCAATGAACACAATCTAAACAAAATGAATAACATTCTTTTATATTTGGATGTTTTATACAACCAATTGTATTAAATGGATATTTATTTATATCATTAAAAAAATATTCTAATGATATATTTAATATTTGATTTCTACATGGACATTTTAAATTTATCATTGGAATATTATTATGTGATAATGATAAATTTACAATTTGACATATTTCTTTTTTACAATCTGGACAAAGTAACCATTTAAAATTAGAAAAAGACTTATTCTCAGACATATAAATATTATATTATAAATTTTTATAAATTAACTTTTAATTTTATCATGGAAGAAAATTTTTTAATTTGTGAATATGAAATAAGTGAAAAGGAATTAAAAAATCCTATTCAAATATTAAATTGTTATGAACAAATTAAAATAAGAGATTCATCTTTTAATGGAATTGATAATGAAAATGAATTAAAAGAAAATTGTGAGTTATATTTAAATGATGAAAAAATCAATTTTGCTTTTGAAATAAAATTTAAAAAAGAAGGAAATAATATAATAAAAATTAAATGCAAAAAACCATTAATAAATATGAATTATATGTTTTTTTTATGTTCAAATTTAACTATATTAGATTTTTCAAATTTTAATTCATCAAATGTTGAAACTATGAATTATATGTTTTATATGTGTAGTTCATTAAAAGATATTAATTTATCAAATTTCAAAAGTAATAATTTAAAAAATTTAAGCAATATGTTTTTTGATTGTTCATCTTTATTATCTTTAGATTTATTAAATTTTAATACAGAAAAAGTAACTGATATGAGTTATATGTTTTCTTCATGTTCATCTTTAACAAATTTAAATTTATCTAAATTTAATACACAAAATGTAACAAATATGAGTTATATGTTTTATGGTTGTAAACATTTAAATTTTTTAAATATTTCACATTTTAAAACTGATAAAGTAACAGATATGAATCATATGTTTTATGAATGTTCAGATGTAAATAACTTAGATGTAAGTAAATTTAATACTGAGAAAGTAACTGATATGAGTTATATGTTTTTTTTTTGCTCAGATTTAACTTCTTTAAATGTTTCTAATTTTATTACTGATAAAGTAACAAATATGAGAGATATGTTTTCTTCTTGTTTAAATTTAAAATCATTAGATTTAAAAAACTTTAATACTGAAAAAGTGGAAAATTTAAGTGGAATATTTTTTAATTGTTCTAGTTTAAAAAATTTAGATTTATCAAGTTTTAAAACAAATAATGTTCTAAATATGAATAATATGTTTTCTGGTTGTACTAATTTAACTTCTTTAAATTTAGAAAATTTTAATTGTGAAAAAGTAACTGAAATGATTGATATTTTTAAAGATTTGAATAAAGAATGTAAAGTAAATTTAAAAGATAAAAAGTTATTAAATCATTTAAAATAATGTATTTTTTGAAGAAAAATAATTATTATTCAATAAAAATAATAGAGTAAAAAATTTCCAATATAATATTAATATATTTTTATTGTTTTTAAGTTTTATCAAAAAATATATATAATTAAAAAAAATATTATTGTTAAATAAACATATTTGAATTAAAAAAACCTTTATCCAATTTATTTATTTTTTGTTTTTTTTTTGATTTGAATAATTAGAAAAAATAAATTGAGTTAAAGAATCCCTTTTTGAATTACAATTACTATTATTTTTAGAACTTTCTTGAGTTATATTATTGAGAAAATTATTATTTTTTTCACTTGAATGACTTTCATTTTTTCCAATTACCTTATTTTGATTTTTTTTTAAAAAATTAACTAAACTTTGTGTCTTATTATTAATAGGTATTTTTTTAATAGGAGTTTTATTTTTTCTTTCTTCTTTAACAAAAGATTTAAAAGACATTTCATTTAATTTTTTACTAATATCATAATTAATATAATTTAAAGCACTAATATTACTTATATTACTTTTATTATTTTTATCAATTGAATGTTCTTTAGATTTTGATTTTGATGATTTTTCTCTATGAGTTTTACAACTATTTTTATTTCTAGTTATATCTTTCATTTTTTTATCTATTAATTTCCTATATTCATGTAATTTTTCTTGTATTTTCATTTTTTCCATTGGAAGAGTACTTTTTTTAATTAAGTTTATTCTAGTAAATTTTTCTTCTTTGTGACTCAATCCTCCTGATGATAATCTAATTGAAGTATTATTTGAACCACCACCATTATTTATATTTATAAAGTTTGAATATGATCTATTATTATTTGTTGATGAATTATTTAAATCTGGTTTATTTAATAATTTAATTTTTAAACGCTTTATTTCTTTTTCTTTTTGAATCACTAATAATTTTAAATTTTTTTCATTTTCAATTAATTTATTATTTTTCTCTTCATATGTTTTTAATTCATTTTTTAAATTATCAATTTTTGAAATAAAACTTGTATTTTTTTCTTCTATTTTTTTATAACTTTCCTATGTAATTAAATAAAATATTATACTAATTTTTCAGATAAAATCATATTTTCTTTTTCTAAATCTTCTAATTTATCAATTAATTTTTCTCCATATAATTTTAATTGATGTTCAATACTAATATGTTGTCTTATATCACTTTCAAGTTTTCTTAATAATGTTTCATAATCTTCAGAATAATTGTCATTAATTTCATAGTTTAATGTTTTTTTTAATTCTTTAAATTTTTTTTCTGATTGTAAAGTTACTGCAATATCAAATGATGATTTTATATATTCAAATAATGTTATTAAATTTTGAGAATTTAAGTTTTCTAATTCCTCTTCTTTATCTATATCATTATTCTATTTATAATCATTTAATTTTTACTTACTTTTTCTTCAATTGTTTTTTTTATTTTCAAATAAAACATAATTAAAGAGTTTTTTACTTTTTTAACATCTTCATTCATTTTAAATTAAATAAAAATGAATTTTAAACTTATTTAATTTATTTTATATTGATTTTTAATTATTTTGATATGATATAATATATAAAATCAACAATATAAAAAAGTAATACATATATTTTAAAAATAAATTCAAATGATATTATTTTTAATAAGAAAATAGGACCTATATCAATAAAACAATATAATAATAAATCAAATAATAAAAAATAAGAAGATTTTCAAATAACATTTAAAATTATAAAGAGACGTATTTCTTGGAATGAAAAAGAAGATGAAGTAATAATAGAATTAGTAAATGTATATGGAACAATTTTCAATCATGAAAATCAAGTTATAAAAATTGTTTATTTTTGATTGTAATTATGAGAAAATAAATATAAATGTAGATAAAAATTTAAATTATAATTAAAAAGAAAAAAATATAAATATTAATGATGAGATAGAAAATAATGAATATAAAGAATAGTAATTAAATAATTTATCTTCTTCATATGATACTAATGAATTAAAAATAGATAATAAAAAAAAATTGTTTAAAAAAAAGTGATTACATTCCTTTTTTACCTTTAATTAATAAAAATGCAATAATAAAAAGTTTAATTTAAATGAAAAAAGAAATAAAAATGAGAAAAGAAATTCAAAATTAAATAATATTGAATTAAAAAAACTAATATGAATTACAAATAAACAAAATACAAATAAAAATATTATCTTGAAAGATTATAATAATTTATAACAAAAAAATGAATTTCCTACAATCATACATATACATTAAACATCATCAAAAATTTGCGTAATACTGATTCAAATTTTATTAAAAAAGAAAAAATATTAAATTAAAGAAACAATTCAATTAATTAAAAATAAATAAAACAAAAAATTTCATAATAAAATTTTTTTTAAATATTTATTTCAACATACTATAAAGATTGAAATTTAAAATAAAAAATTAGAAATTTTATTAAAAAAAATATTAAATGAGTAATAATTATATATTTTCCAATAATAAATAATAAAAAAATTAATTTATAATAAACTATAAAATGTATGAAAAAAATAAAATAAATATAATATTATATACATATTAAAATAAAATAATATTTATTTAAAAATAATATTTTTTCAATATTTTAATTTGATAAATTAATATTTCAAAAAATAATAATATGGGACAAGATGAAGCTCGTTTAGCTTTATCAAATAAGCCATTAGATAAAATAACAAGAAATTATTTCGATTTTCAATATGTAATAGGAAAAGGAGGATTTGGTAAAGTAAAATAAATATAAAAAAATAATAATAGGAAAGGTATGGAAAGTAACTTTTAAAAAAACTGGAAAAGTATATGCAATTAAAGAAATGTCAAAGGCAAAAATAATAGATAAAAATAGTGTAGATTCAATACAAGGAGAAAGGGAAATTTTATCATATTTACATCATCCATTTATTGTTAATATGGTATATGCATTTCAAGATAGAGATTTCTTATATCTTGTAATGGATTTATTACCAGGAGGAAATTTACGATATCATTTAGGTACAAAAAAAAAATTTTCAGAAGAACAAACAAGTAAAAATAATATAAATAAATAAAAATTTAGAATTTTTCATTGCATGTGTATTAATAGGTTTAGAATATATTCACAAATCAAATATTCTTCATAGAGATATTAAACCAGAAAATTTAGTATTTGATTCAAAAGGTTATGTTAGAATAACAGATTTTGGAATAGCAAAAAAATACATAATTAATAATAAAAAAGATACTAGTGGTACAGTTGGTTATTTAGCTCCTGAAGTTTTATTAAATGAAAATCATACTTTTTCAATTGATTATTATTCAGTTGGAATTATTACTTTTGAATTTATTTTTGGACATAGACCTTATATTGGTAAAAGTAAAAGAGAAGTTAAACAATTAGTTTTAACTAAACAAGCTCATATTGATTATGATGATTTACCTGATAATTTTACCATTGAATCAGCTGATTTTGTTAATGGGTTAATACAAAGAAAACCTAAGAAAAGATTAGGAAAAAATTCTATTAATGAATTATTTAATCATCCTTGGTTATGTGATTTTGATTGGGAAAATTTAAAGAAAAAAAAATTAAAAAGTCCTTATATTCCTAAAAATGGAGATAATTTTGATAAAAAATATTGTTTATGTATTGATAAAGAAGGGAATGATACTATTGAAAGATATATTCAAATTAAAAATGATACTAATTATGATAATCAATTTAAGTTTTATTCATCAGAAAAAATTCCTGATGAGTTAAAAATTAATTTTAATAATACTCCTGAATCAATTCATAATTCTAGTTCTACTAATATTAGTAGAAATAAAAATGATACTAAAAATGAAATTAAAACCCATAATATGAAAAATACTTTTCATAGTATTTTTGAATCTCAAAATCATAAAACTAATTTAAAAAATAGAAATAATTCTGATTTTTTAGAAAAATATTGTAAAAGTAAGTTAACTTCAACTATTTATAATAAAAATAAATTACTTTATAATAATAATAAAAGTATAAATAAAATTATAAATATGAATGGGACGTTTTATTTAAATAAAGATTCTCAATCTTCATTTATAGGAATTTCAAATATTAAAAAAAGGAAAATTTCTCCTGATAAAAAAATAGGAACTTCAAAATCAATGGAAAGTTTAAAATATTTTATAAATAGTAATAATAGTTTTTTAAATAATAGTAATGATTATAGTATTATTTCTGGGAAAAATAATTTAAATAATTCTATTGGTAAAAGAAATCAAGATAAAGTTAAAATAATATTAGAAAAGAAATTACCATCTATTAATATTTCATTAATGAAAAAAAAAAGTGTTTTTGGAAAAAATATTTTTAATCATCATGATATTCAATATGATTTATTTTCAAAATTATCAGAAAGAAGTTTAAAAAATACAAATTTAAAAGTAAATTTAGATATTATAAGATTTAATGATAAAACAAATATTAATAAATCTTTAAGTTTAAGTAAAAGGGAGTCTGGTAAAAAATTAAGTCCTTTTAATAATTATAAACATTTTAAATAAAAAAATAATATATATATCTAATTTTAATTTTTTTTAAATAAAGTGAAAATTTTATAAAAATTTATTAACTATATTTATTTTATAATAAAAAAATATATAAAAATATTATCAATTTGATTATATTAAATATTACTAAATTAAATGTTTATTTATAATTAGGTCTAGCAGATTTATTTCTTTCTTTTTTTAAATTCCTTTTATAAGAACTTTTCAAAACATTTTTAATATTATCAATTTCTTCAATTTTTGAAGTTAAATTATCAATAAATTGCATATTTTTTGATTGAGGAGATAAACTTTTTTTTTTTTTTCTTTTTATATTTTTTTTAAAAAAATTAACTATACCATTTACATCTTTAAAAATATTAAGAGCTTTCATTTCATTTTTTGTTTTTTTATTTTGTTCTTCTTTAATTAATAATCTTTCTTTTGCAAATTTCATTTCTTTAATTAAATTTGTATTAAAAAAATCATCACATTCAGCAAATACTTTTCTTTTATTAAAAGATTCTACATAATCAAAAGGTTCATTATTTTTACTTGCCAAAAGATTTTTTTGAAATTGACATTCTCTTGAAAATTGTTGATCTAGAAAACTTTGTTTGAGTCTGAATTTTTTATTAAAAACATAAAAATCATAATTAATTTTTTTAATTTTATTTTCTTTTTTTTCTGAACTTTTTAATGTACTTCTATTTTTCCTTAAAGATATACAATTATTATTCTCAGTATATAAAGTATTATATTTACTTGTCATCAAAGCAGAATTATTTGAATAATCAATACTATTATTATTATTATATAATGTATTTGTAATATTATTTTTTAACAAAGAATTATTTGAATTTGAAGTTCTTGTTGTATTATAATTATTAGTATATGTATAATTATTTATTTTTACTTTTGTTGGTTCTCTAAATTTATTATTTGGATTTAATCTTATATTTATTAAATCAATATCTTTATTAATATAATTATTTGTTTCATTTATTTTTTGTTGTTTATTTAATATTTGTTGACTTTGAATTAATTTTTTTCTTTCATTTTCTTTTTCTCTTTTTGAAATTTTTTCTCTTTCATCATTTTTCATTTTAATAATTTGTTTTTGTATAATATCCTTTGTAGGTTTTTTTAAACGATTAATTTCAATTTTTTTCATTTTATAAATAACATCATTAAATTTTTTTTCCATTAAAAAATTCAAAACATGAATAGTTTTAGTAGGTCCAATTACTTTACTAGAATAAGGTCTTTGATTAACTTTATTTAATAAATCTGGTTCTTCATCATCAATTTCAGGAATTTTTAAATTTTCTAAAAAAGTTTGTAATTTTTCAAATTTTTTAATTTTATCTTCTTCATCAAAAAGATATTTTGGTTTTTTTTTAACTTTTTTTGGTTTTTCAAAAATATTATTTGCTTCATTTTTAAAAAAATCAAACATTTGATATCTTAATAATTCTCTTTTTTCCATATTATAAATAGTAACTAAAAATTCAATCATATCATCATTTGTAATAACTTTACCAAACCATTTTGCTTGTTTATATGATTGATATGCAGAATCAAAATCATATTCATTTTCATTACAAACTCCTAAATGATAAAAACAAATTGTTAAATTTAAAAATATTTTTTCTAAAATTTCTTCTTCTATTTTATCTAAAGATAAATTAATTAATGTTTGTCTATAATTATCATGTCCTAATCTTAATTCAAGTTCTTTTAATGTTATTTTTAAACATAGAATTATATATCTTTTTGCAGTTTCATAATTTTCACTTACAATATATATACTTGATAAAAAAATATATATTGAACTTACTTGATGATATGAGTCAGGTGATATAAAAAAATTTGATGTATTTTTTATTAATCTATCAGCTAAACCTAAAAAACCAACACAATCAAATATTAAATTTTGATAGATACAATATTTTGCACAATTATGACATTGTTTTAAAATTAATGTTATTAAACATTCTATTTTATTAGGATAATATATATCATCATCATTAAAAATACTTTCTTGTTGTATATGTTTTATAAATACTTGAATTTCTTTATTAAAAATTCTAAAATATTTTTCAACATTTATTAATTTAATTGATGAATAATATTTAAGAAGTTTTTTTTCAATTATTGATATATATGAACATAATTTTAAATAAAGTATTTGCCAATAATAAAAAGTTTCTTCAAATAAAGTAACTGATTCAATATATTTTATTGTTTTTTTATAAGCTTTATTTTTAAAATTTTCTAAAGCTCTATCATATATCATTTTTGATTCTGATTCTTTTTCTTCTTCATCTGGTTGATTAGATTTAGAAAGTGATGGATTTTTTTTTATTGAACTTCGTTCCATTTTTTTTATATTAAAATTTAATATTTAAGATTATCGTATTCTGATATAATATAATATATAATTATGGATTCTCAACTTAATAATAAAGACAATACTAATGGAAAAAAAAAATTATCACCTTTAGCAAAACTTTTAGGAATTACTGAAGAAACTATTAAAGATACTAAGACAAATGCAAGTTCTGATATCAGTGATGATGATGAAAAAATTGCTTATAATCAAAATGTACAAAATTCAAAAATAGAAAGTAATTTTATTTGTAAATCTTTTTGTAATCAAAATTCAAATAATAATTCAAATTTAAATTTTCAAAATTATTATGATTTGTTAATGCAAAATTATAATATTGATTATAGAAATAATCAACTAAATATAAAAAAATTTTGTTATCCTATTTATTGTTATTATAATGAAACTGAACAAAAATTATTTAAAGAAATTAAATCTTTTGTTGATAAAAATAATAAAAATTTTATTGAAAAGAAAACATATTATAATAATTATAAAAATAATAATTATTTTTTAATTCATAAACCAAAATATAATTCATTAAATGAAATTAATGAAAATAATAATAATCATATAATAAATATAAAAAATAAAAATCAAATAAATAATGAAAATACAAAAAATAAAAAAACAAAACCATTTATAGGAAGAAGTGGAGATTGGATTTGTGGAAATTGTAGAAATTTAAATTTTGCTTTTAGAATGATGTGTAATAGATGTAATTTATCAAAATGTGAATCTCAAAAAATTATTTTTGAACAAATTGAAAATCAAAATACTATATTATCAAATTTAATAAATCAACAAAATTCTTTTAAAAATAATAAATAAAAAAATTTTTATAAATTGAGTATATCGTAAAAAATAATTTTTTTTATAGATAATTGTAGGTTAGAATGTTTGAATAAGAATTTAGTTAAACTTATAATTTTGTTATTGTATATAAACATTATATTAATACTAATATAATACTAATATGAAATAAATAAAAAAAGAAAAAATCCCGAAGAAAAAAATAAAAATATTTTGAATAATTTATAAAAATTTTAATAAATTTATTATTTTTAATTTTTAAAATTTATTTTCATTCATATCAATAATAATTGAAGAATCTTTAATAACTTTTTTTTCATTTTGATTAAAAGATACATTTTCTGTATCATGTATTTTATCATTAGAAATAAAGGATGTTTTTATTTCATAACCTTTTTTAATAATATTACTTAAATTAATTTTAATATCATTCATATTAATTGGTTGAATTTCATCAAATTTATTTCTATATGATGCTGTATATGCACTATGTTCTTTAAAATTTTGATTTTTTTTTTTTTTTTCATAATCATTTAAAATATTATTAATTTTATCATTTGAATTTTCAATTGTTTTATTATCATCATTAATACAAAATGAAAGAAAATCATTGATTTTTTTATAAATTAATAATTTATTTTCTTTTAATTTAAAAATATCATTGTGATTTGCATTTTTAATAGTAAGGAAATCATATAAAAATTTTTTTGGTATTAATTTAGCAAGAATTCTTCCATGAATATAAGGTACAATCATATCTTTATTCCCATGAATAATTAAAATAGGACATTGTAAATTTTTAGCTTTATCACATGAATTAAAAGAATCAAAAAAATAAGTTTTTTTCAAATCATAAGTAGTTCTTAAAATTGATAAAAAAGGAGCTTGTAATATACAACCAGCAAGTTTAACATTATTTTTACAAGCTAAATCAAAACTAATACCAGTTCCTAATGAAAAACCATAAAGAAAAATTTGTTCATTTTTATATTTTAAAATATTTTTTGCATAATCATAAGTTTTTCTAATATTATAATAAACATTACTTTCAGTTAAAGGTTTATTTTTACATTCACCAAAAGAAGGATAATCATATAATAAAATACATGATTTTGAATAATATGATAATTCTAAACATTCAAAAAATGATGTTCCTAAATCACCACTATTACCATGACTATATATTATACATATTTGCTTATGATCTATTGGTCTTATTACTAATAATGGAATAAATGAATTATTTTCTATATCTGGAATTTTTATATAATCATATGATATTTTATCAAATTCTAAATTTTTATATGTTGTTGTACCATCTTTTTTCTTTATTAAAAATGAGATTTCTTCTAAATGGGAATTTTTACTTATTTTTGTTAATTTGTATCCTTGTGGATTTGGTGGACGAAATATAAATACATTTATTAAAGAACGTATCCATATTATTAAAAAATTTACGAAACTTATATATAAATCTAACATATTTTTTATATATTATTCTTTAATTTTATTATAATTTTTATTACCATTTTTCATATTTTTTTATTAATTAATGTTTTCAAAAAAAAATGAAACAATTAATTTCTATCAATTTAAAGGAGAAAATAAAAGTGAATATTCTTTATCTTTAAAAAATAAGTTTTTGAACTTAATATTAATAAATCAAAAATTTATAATAATGAAACCAAATTCTATACCTTATGATATAACAACAATTTTTTCCGCCAAAGAATTTAATTTTGATTTGAATGAAATATTTATTATTCAATTAATAGGGTATATTGAAAGTGATGAATTATTATGTTTTTATGAAAATTATGAGGATATATTTCTTTTTTTAATGAATATAAAAGCTAAATTAACTATTCCACCTACTGATAATCAAAATGAATTTGTTAATAATTTAGAATGTAAAAAAAAATTTTGTATTTTAATAAAAAATAATAAATTTTTTCTTATTTTTTCTAAACAAATTTCTAAATTATTACCTTTTGAAATTAACACATATAATAAAGATGATTGTTTTTATTTTGCAGAAATAACTAATAAAGATGTTATTTTCTTTATATCAAAAAAATTTAATGAATTAAATATTAATGTTGATTTAAATGAGAATTTAAATGATAAAATATATCAATTACTTAAAGAAAAAATTACAATGTTTAAAGAACAATTAAAAAAAAATTCAGAATTTGAAAATAATCTATTAAATAAAAAAAAAAATATAGATGATTTAAAATTAATAAATGAACAAAATCAAAAACAAATTCAAGAATTAAAGTCAGAAATAATAAATATATCAAGTAAAGATTATAAAATTGAAAAATTAGAAAATGAAAAACAAGATTTAATATTACAATTAAAAGAAGAAAAAAATAAAAAAATAAGCACAAAATTTCAAAACAATAAAATAATAAAATCAAAACTTCAAGAAATGTTTATACCATCTGAATATGAAGTTGAAAAAGATAATAATATTAGAGATATAAATACAAATTCAATAAACATTGATGAAACTGATGATAATTTTGAGAAATATACATGTGGAATATGTTATAAAAATGAAAGAGATATTTTTTTTAAGCAATGTGGTCATATATATATATGTCAAGATTGTTGTTTGGTATTGGCAAAAAATGAAATTTTATCAAAAAACAAAAAAAAAAAAGACTCTGAAGATATATTAAATAAAAGATTATTAAACCAATTAAAAAATGGTAAAATAAAAGTAAAATGTCCTATATGTAAGAATGAAACACTTTGTTATTTATGTAAATTTTCCTAATAAAAAAAATAATTAAATAAATTTATATTTTAATTAATTTAAAAAAAAAAATAAAATGGGAGAATCCAATAATGATTTAGATGTAGAAAGAACATTAATTACATTAACAATATTAGGTGAAAGTACAGTTGGTAAATCTCAATTATCATCAGTTTTTACAGGACAAGCTTTTCAACAAAATGACTTAGCTACAGTTGGATATGATATAAAAACAACAAATTATACTTTATTAAATGGAAAAAAAATAAAAATAAAAATTTGGGATACTGCAGGACAAGAAAGATTTAAAAATATGGCTTCACAATATATAAAAAGTTGTAATGGAATTTTATTTGTTTATGATATTACAAATAGAGAAAGTTTTGAAAAAATTGATAGTTGGATTAAATTTGTTAAAACAAAAGTTGATTTAAATACTATTCCTTTTCTAATTGTTGGGAATAAAGTTGATTTAGAAAATAGAGTTGTTAGTAAGGAAGAAGGAGAAAAATATGTTAATTATTTATCTGTTCCTTTTTATGAAACTTCTGCAAAAGATAATATTAATGTTACTGAATCTTTTAGTGAACTAATTAATAAAATATATGAATTAAATAAAACTGAATTTGAAAATAAGGCTAAATCTAATAATCAAAATTTTCATCTTAATGAAGTTAAGGGAAAAAACAATGATAATTGTTGTAATGGTGAAAAAAAGAAAAAGAAAAAGAACAAATAATAAATATTTTTTAATATTAGTTATTAAAATATTATTAAATAATATTTTTAGGTTTTATAAATTTTATATAAATAAATAAAAATATCATTATAAAATTAAAATATAATTAAACATTTTATAAATTACCTTAGAAATACATTAATTAATAAATTTACTTTTTAAAATTTATTTATTTGATTGATAAAGTTCATTAGGAAAAAAAATTTTTTCATTTGTAATATTATTACAAGATAATATTGATTTAATTTTAATCATATTTTCTGAATTAACAAATTCTGATTTTTCACCAAATCCATTAAATAAATTAGATATTATATTGCTTTTTTCTCTTGCTAAAGGTAAATCATCTTTATATTTACCAACAATAATTAAATTAATATTTTTATCTTTTTTAATATTTCTAATTTCATTAATAAAATTTTCACTTATATAATAATATTCATCATTTCTTGAAAATAAATTAGTAAAAAAAAGTAAAAATTTTTCATTATTTTCAACACCTTTTAATAATAGATAATTAATACAATAATTTAAAGAAGAAATAATTTGAGTTAAATTCATTTGATTTATTTTTTTATTAGTACTATTATTAACACTACTACTAATCTCTTCATCACTTTTTTCATCATCTTCTTCAATATAAGAACCTCTATATGAATCATTATATAGATGTTCAAATTTTTTTGATAAATCTTTAATATGTTCAATTAAATTTAAAAAATCAATTTTTTTTTTTTGCATCATTGGACAAACTATTCTACATTTAGAATTAAAAATAAACATTGAAAATCTATCATTTAAAATTAAATAATTTGTTAAAATTGTTTTAGTTTCATCTATAAAAGTTTCAAAAGGAGTTCTTTCTATATTAATACCATCTACTATTATTAATATATCTTTTAATTGTTTTATATTACATTCATCAATGTCTTTTGATATTTGAGACATTATTTCATATATTTTTTCTCCATATGTAATATCATTTTTTTCTATTTTTGAATTGTCTATTAACGAATAAGTTACATTTGGATTTAATAAATCTTCATCAAATGTTTTATAAACTAATTTATCATCAATTATTTTTTTTTTTAATTTTTTTGCTATTTTATTTAAATGTTTTAATGATTTTTTTTTTAATAATCCATCTAATACAACTGTTTTAGTTTTTGATGATTTAATAAAATAATAAATTGCTTCTGTATAATCATGACATATTAAAGCAAATTTTCCTCTTAAAAAATCAGATCTTTGAATATGAACTTTAAATAAAAATCCACTTTGAGAATTAAAATCATTTATATTATTTGAATTTGTTTGTACAAATGCATCAATTAATGTTTTATCACTACCTAATGTTGTATTTTCATATACATAATTAATATAATGATCAAATAAATCAAACCAATCAATAATTTTATCAAAATATATTTTTTTTATATTTTGTTTTTCTTTATATAATGGTATTGATTCATTCATTTTATTTAAATATTCCATATTATTTTTATCAGTTTTTAATTTAAATTTTAATAAAAATTCAATATAATCTAAAATACTTTCTCCTATTTTAATTAAATCATTTGATGAATAACATAAAAAAATATATTGAATTATAATTTTATGATAATAATTAATTGTATGATATGAAGTATGCATAAATAAACCTGATAATTCTTCATATTTTTTAGTTGATTTTTGAAGAAGTGAAAAAAATTTATAATAAAAATGAATTAATTTATTATATCTATTATTAATTATATTTCCAATTATTCTTTGACTAAATGTAGTATGTAATGAATTTTGTTGTTTTTTTACTAAAATATTGGTAAATTCTTCTTTATAATCTTTATTATATGTACTATCAATTAATTTTAATAAATAATTATTTATATCTAATTCATCAGTTATTGTTTTTGATATAAATTTTTTTAATTTTGGATTTTGTAAAGATAAACAAAGATGATAAATTGCTTTATCATAATTGAAAATTTGAAATTCTAAATTACCAATATTACTTTGACAAATATAAATTCCTTCTCTATTTTTAATTTTATAAAATATATTTTCACTAGTTGAATAATTTATTATTTTTTCATTTTTATTATTTGATGAAGCTAAAATAATAGTATTTTTTAATTCTAATAAAGTTTTAACTAAACTATTTATTTCCTTAGGTCTATATTGTAATAATTGTTCATCAAAATCAAAAAAATGATTTTCTTTTTCAATATTTTCTTTTTTATATTTTAATTGAATTTTATTAAAATTATTTTCATCATCATCACTATCACCAGAATTAAGAAAATTAATAAAATTCAAATTATCTGAATTTTCATCATTTTTTTCATTCAATAATGAATTCAAATATTCTAATCTATTTTCTCCTCCAATATTAATTCCTTTTAACATATATTGAACATGTTTAATTGGAATTTTAATGAATTTTGCTAAACTATTCATTGATAATCTTATTAAAGCTAAAAGTACAAAACCAAAAAAAATAAATAAAATAATTTCTATATATAATCTTTTTTGATATTTTTTTTGATAACTATATAAATGATCAAAAAAATTTTCTTTATTATAAATAAATATAATTGATAATATATGCTGATATGAATCACCTAAATTCATTAAAATTGGATATAAAGAATAATTTATAACAGTTCCTTTTTTATAAAAAAAACTATTATTTAATTCAATTGAAAGTTCAAAAAATTTACTTCCTAAATAACCATCACCTTTTATTATATTATTTATTTGTTTCATATAATCTTTAGTTATAATGGGAGTAATATTAAAAGTAAAATTAATTTTTTCTTCTAAATAATAACTATCATCCCAATTAAATTCATAATCACTTATTGGAACATTTTTAATATTTTGCATTATTTTAGGAAAATAAAAAGGTTTTGGATAACCAACATCAGCAATTAAAAAATGTCCTCTGAATTCAATATTAAAATCATCAAGAATATTAAATAAATCATTTGGATAAATATCAATACATAATAAATTATAAGAATTAATATTTTGATATTTTTTTGTTATTGGATCAATAAATCTTTTACAAATTGTTAAAACAAAATTATTAAAAGAATTAAATTTATTTGAATTTATATTATTATAAGGAGGAATAATTATATATGATTTATTTTCATTTTCTTCATTTTCAATAAATTTTGTATATTGTTTATACCATTCTCTACATTTAAAAAAATAATATTTTTTAATTTCTCCTCCTTCATCAGTACACCAAATTGGATTATTTTCATAAATATTCATAGATGCAATTAATTCATCTTGATTAAAAATTGGATAAGAAATAAATAATTCAGTATCATCAAAAACATAATAAATAGAATCAATATATTTTTGTAATATAATATAAATAGAATATAATAAATGTATTGATTGTGATACAATTGATAATTGTAAATATGCAATATAATTTTTTTCTTTTAATAATTCTAATGAATTAATTTGATTATTAATATACCAAATTGCAGTTTCATTTTTTGATTTATTTTTTATTGTCGATGAATAATTAGTTGATAAATAATATCCATTTACAATTGTTGTTTCATTTAATATTGATTCTATATCTGTTGTTTCTACTAAATATTGATATAAAGAATATCCTTGTTCCAAAATTATTTGTGCTTGAAGTATTGAACGAGTAACTAAATTATTTATTGTCATTATATTTATATGTGATTTATTTTGCTCTGTATCTATTACGTTTTGATATGTTTTTATATCTAGACATTTGTATGAAAATCTAAATAAAAAATATGTTACTATAATTAAACAAAAAATAATCCCACAGAAAAAAGGTAAAAAAAGTGCTTTTAAAAATTTCTCTTCCAATGTCATTTTTTATACAATAATGTAAATTTTAAAAATTGTAAAAATTTCATATATTTAAAAATAAAAATTCAAAATAAAAAAAATAAAAAAAAAAATAAAAATTAAAAAAAAAGAAACAAATCATTATATACAAAAAATGACAGACCAAAAAGTAATATTCAACAAGCATCCAGACACTTCAAAAACACGTAAGAATATCATCAAATAAAATATAAAAAAACTTTAGAAGGTGGAATGATAATCAATGATAAGGACGCAACAAATACAGCATTAGGATACGAAATAATAAAAAACCTTTCAAAAAAACTAATAAAACTTGAAATTATCGATATGTTAAAATTTTCTCGTCCAGCTAAAATGACATCTCCAATATCTCTTCATTCATGTGTAGCAAATGAATGGGTTCGTACAGATCTTTTAATAAAAGCATCAAAGGAAGAAAATCCAATAGAAAAAATGAAATATTTAATATCATTTTGTGTAAGTGGTGTACATCAAGGACCAATGATTTGTAGATCAAGAGCACCATTTAATCCAATTTTGGGAGAAACTTTCCAAGCTTATCAAAAAGATGGTAGTTATATTTATATGGAACAAACTGAACATCATCCTCCTACTTTTAATTATTGTATGTGGGGTCCTGATCATATTTTTGAAATGATGGGTTATGGTGCTGTTTATGCTCATTTAGATGGATTGAATACTATTAGAGGATGGAGAGAAGGGAAAAATATTATTAAATTTAAAGATGGGTCTATTGTTACTTTTAATAATTTTAATACTAGAATTAATGGGATTATTATGGGTGATAGAATTTATAATTATTATGGTGATTTAATTATTAAGGATTTTAAAAATAAAGTTGAAGGTGTTTGTAAATTAGAAGATGAGTTAAAGGAAGGAATGTTAAGTAAGTTGTTTTATGGGAAAAAAGATGCTCAGTATGATGAAATGAAGATTGAAATTAGACAATTAAATCCTGAAAGTAAAGAAAAGGAATTAAAGGCTACTGGAATTGGGTCTTGGCTTGGACAAGTTTTATTCGATGGGAAGGAATATTGGAGTATATATGATGAACCTAGAAATTGGATTCAGGATGGGTTGTTTCTATTACCTAGTGATTCTATGAAAAGAGAAGATTTAATTGCTGTTTTAAAAGCTGATTATGATTTGGCTCAAAAAGAAAAGGAAAGATTAGAAGAATTACAAAGAACTGATCAGAAGAAAAGAGATAACTGGAAGAAAAAAAATGAAAAGAAGTAAATTAGGGAGACGATATATTATTTATATTAATATTAAATATCATAAAAAATTCCATAAGATTATTTTTTTATATAAGAATCATTTTATATATTATAATTAATAATAATATAATTAATTTTTTAAAATCCACTATCAAAAAAGATAAATAAGTTAAAAATATCATTAACTATATTCTTCCATACTATCATCAATATTAGTATTAATTAATTTAAAAACAAATAATAAATTAATAATTTGAAGAAAGGCAGAAGTTATTAAACAAGCACCAACAGCACCAACTAGAGAAGGAATCCAATTAATTAATCTATTTAAACATCCTGGATAAAGAGGAACACCTCTATTAATATCACTAAAAATATATTTAGTCATAGTATCATTTTGTAAAGTATATGGATTTGTATATTTTGTTTTACACCATCCTGTACATTTAAATCTTTTTTCTATTCCTTCCCAATAATTAAAAAATTTATTTATATTTGTAATATGAACTTTAGTATTATTTGGATTTGAATTATATAATTTATAAATTGATTCTAACATTTCATTTTGACAATTTCTTATATTAAATTTTTTTTTATCACTTATAATTTTAACTTTCCATTTTTTATAATTTTCAGTAGTGAAATAATTATTTAAAAATTCATTTTCAACATCTTTATTAACTTCACAAACACATAAATCAGTACAAATTATACTATTAGCATAAATAAAATATTCATCAATATTTTCCCATAATTTTAAAATTCCAGTTAATTCAGTATCACAACCAATAATATGATCAGTTTTATGATAAATTGTCCCTCCAATTGAACAAAAAATTCCAATTGCTAAAGAAAATAAAATACACAAAATTAAAAGAATTTCATACTAAAAAAAATTAAAATTAAAAAATTGTTTTCTTACTAATCCAATTAAACCTTTTGAATGAGAAAGTGAAGTAAAAACTAACATTCCAATTAAACAAACAAAACCAGAATATGATGTTGATATTATTTTTAATAATCCTAAATGACGCCATAAACTTTTATTCCATTTTATATTTAAAACTTGGAAATCTATTCCTGACATTACTATTCCAGCTGCTGAAAAAACAAATGAAATTAATATTGTTATTAATCCTGGGGTTTTTGGAGAATTTGATATTTCTTCTTCCATTTATTTATTTTTTTTAAATTAATTTGAATTTTTTTTAAATTATTTTATTATTTATATTTTATTTTTTTTTGAAATTATGAAAAATATATTATTTATTTATTTTTAGGATTTGTTATTTAAATTAATATCAAAGTTACCTGAACTATAATCTATTATTTTGTTTTTTAAATTTTGAATTACTTGATCTTTTTCTTTTAAAACATTTGAAACTGAACTTACAATTTCTTTATCATCAAAATTTAATATTTTGTTATTTTTTAAATAATTATCCATTTTTTTCTTATAATCTTGTATAATTTCATCTTTTTGTTTAATTTGTAAATTCATTCTTAAAATTAAATTTTCATAATCAATCATTTTTTCAGGATCATAAATTTGATCTTTTTGTTTAATTATATCTTGTAATTCATCAATTTTTTCTCTAAGTACTTTAACATCTTTATTATTATCATTAAGATCTTTTCTTAAAATTTCATCTTTTAATTTTTCATTTTCAATATTTAATTCAACAATTCTTTTATTTAAAAAATTATTATCTTTCATTAAATTAGATTTCTCTTGAATATATAATGACATTTGTTCAACTAAATATTTTGCAGCTTCTTCTTTTTGAATATTAAATGGACCAAAATTTTTAGAAATATTTGATAAAGAAGATTTAAGTCTTATATCTAAATTTTTAATTATATCATTATATTTTTTAATATCATCATTCCATCCTCTTTTTAATTCATTACATTTATTATTTAAAGTCTCATTTGATAATAATAATTCATTCCATTTTTTTGAACATTCTGTTTCATATGCAATATATTTTGATATTATTTGTTTATATTTTGTAATTTGTCTTAAATAATCATTCATTAATACTGTTAAATTATCATTTATATTTGGATTATTTGGATTTATTAATGAATTTTTTATTTTTGATAATTCTGTTTTGTAAATATTGTTTTCTTCTTGTAAATGTGTTATCATTTTTTCTTTTTCTTTTATTATTTTTGATATATCTTGATTATCATATAATAAAATTTGAGTTTTTACTTCTTTATAATTTAATTCTAAAGTATCATTTTTTTTTTGAATATCTGATGCATATATCATTAAAGCATTATGTTTTGCATTTAATTTATTATATTTATCATTTAATTCTTCATATAAAGTTGTTATATTTTGTAATTCATTTGTTTTTTCTTTTAATTTTTTTTCTAAGTTAGAATTTTTATCATATATTTCTTTATATAATGATGATGTTTGACGTTGATAATTTGAATTATTTGTATTAGATAAAAAATTATTATTATTATTTGGTTGAAGTGTCATTATATTTTTTTCATTATCTTTTCTTATTGTATTATTATCTAAATTATGATAAAGTGGATTATTAATTGTATTTAAATTTATATGTTTTAAAAGATTATTATTATTATTGTTGTTAAGATTGTTATTATTATTTAGATTATTATTATTAAAAAGATTTTTATTTTCATTTATATTAATAGGATTATTATTTCTAAAAAAATTATCATTTTCATTATTAGAAATAAATTTTTTAGAATCTTTCATAGTAATTTCATCTTCAGTTTCTTCAATAATAGGATTATTATTTATTTGAATTTCTTCTTGAATTTCATCATTATTTCTATTAAATTCCGAACTAGCCATATTATTTATAAAAGGATTAAAAGAATTTAATTTAAAATTATCATCATTTTGATAATTTAAATGATTAATTTTTGAATGTTGATAATTATCATCATTAACTAAACTAATTTTATTATCTCTATTAGAAATTTCAGTAGGAGGATATCTAACAATTTTATTATTAGTTTCATTATTATCATAATTAACTAATAATATAAAATCAGTTGTATCTTTACCAAAATTTATTATATCATTATTTTTTAAATTTATATTTTGAAGAGGATTTATTTTTTGTTTATTTACAAATGTTCCATTTTCAGTATTTAAATCAATTATATAAATTTCATCATTATTAAAATTTATTTTTGCATGTTCTTTTGATATACTAGGATGATTTAATACTATATTTGATTCAGGTGATCTTCCTATTAAATTTGAAATATTTGTTAAATTATATATTATTATATCTGTTTTGAGATAACCTAATATTTTATTTTGATTTAATGCTGATAATGATTCTATCATTTTTTATTTTTATTTATTTAAAATTATTAAATAAAAAATAATTAACTGGAATTATTTTAAAAATAAAATAAATATGTATAACCTTTATACAGAAGAAAAAAAAGAAAAAGAAAAAAAAGACAAATTAAAAGAAGAAAAAAAATACGAAAACTATAAAATCAAATTTGAGAGTAATATTTGATATAAAAAATATTAGGAAACATACCATTATTATATAAAAATTATGAGAAAAGAGTGAAAAATTTTATATCAGATGTAAAAAAACTTATATAAATAATATTTTAGATGACAATTCCCGAACATAAAATTTTAATAAATGACGTTTCAGAAAGTAATTATCCTTTCAGAGAAAAAAGTACAAAATTACAAAAACCATTTGTATTCAAAGGATATAAAAATGAAATAGAAAGAATAAAAAATACAATAAAAAAAAATGGTTATTCATTTAATAATCCTGTATCAATGGATAATATAAAATTAAATAATACAGATAATAAAAAAGAAGATAAATATGATTTTGATATTCCAAATCCAGATTCAAATACAATTGATGTTCATAGAAGAATGAGAAGAAGATCATCTTTATTTAATCCAGAACAATTAAAAGATTTAGCAAAGAAAAAAGTAATTATTCAACCACAAATGAAATTTACAGCAAGAACTGATTTAGAAAGAGTATATGATGCAATTAATAAAGGAACTTTAAAAAATAAAGAGAGAAATATTTTAAAAAGACAATTAAAAAATATTAATTTATATAATCCTCAAAAACCAATAACATTATTAAATAAAATGAGTATTTCTGAAAATCAAACTTTAGAAGATGAAAAAATAGAGGGTGATAATTTAGAAGATGAAAAAAGAGGTTATAAAATTAAACCAAATCCTTTTCTTGATAAAAATTTTAATCCAGAAGATATAAATAATAAAAATATTTATGGTAATGGTAATTTATATTATGTTCCACAAAAGGAATTTTCTAAACCTTGGAAAAAGAAAATTGATTTAAATTCTGAAGCTGAAAAAATATTAAGTGAATATCATAAAAAAACCCATTTTAAAGCAGTTGAAGAAGTAGCAGAAAAAAAAATAAATTATAAAAAAATTAAATCTACAAATAATTCAATTTTTCATAAAAAATATCCAACTGAAGTTAATTTGAATGGAAATATGTTAAATTTTAATGATGATGAGGATAATATTAAATATGATAATTATAATTTAAATAAAAATCCTTATGATATAAAAAATAATTATAGTCTTGATCCAGAATCTTTAAATGCTTTATCTAAAATTGCTTTTAAAGATTCTATTATTAAAGGAGATGCCCCAGTTCCAAATAATACTTTTCATCATATTAAAAATAATCATTTTTATCATAAAAAGAAATTAGTTGATGAACATAATGTTTTAATTGATGGACAATTATTATATAATGATTCACAATTTGATGTTATTGCAAATAGTGTTTTGAAATTATGTAATGTTTATAAGAAAAAAAGTAAATATAATAATACCAAATTAGTTAAAGGAAATGGTAAATTAATGATTACTAAAGGATTGTCTTTAAATCAATTTGAGAAAAAATATAATTTATCTGAATAAATAAATTTTTATTATTAATAAAAATTTAATATATGATTAATATATATTTATAAAAAAAAAAAATTTTTTTTTAAAATTGTTTTAAAGAAAAAAATTCTTCATAAATATCTAACTTTAATATATTAAAAATACACCCAATATCAACTAGATATATAATTAGAATTATATATTAAACTAATCAAATTTTAATTTGATTAAAAAAATAAAAAATACTTTTTAAAAAAAAACATAATATTACTTAAACAAACTTGCTTTTTTAGCATTATTTTTTTCAATAACAGAAGGTAAAAAAATAGCACTTTCCCTTCTAAAAGATTTAACAAAAGATTTTCTTAAATTAATATTACTTCCAGATTCTAATTCCATAGGTTCAAAAATATTTGCATTATCTTTTGAATTATCATTATCATCTCCATAATCTAATTGAATTAATCCAACAAAATTATTTTTAGATTCTTTATTAATTGTTTCACTAAAATTCATTTCATTTGCTTTTTCTTTCATTCTTAATAATTTAAAATTTTTAATTGATTCAAGTAAAAAAGATTTCATATCATTAGTACAATTTAAACTATCTAAATTTTCATTTTCAATTGGAATTTCATTTTTAACTAAACTTCTTAATAAATTATCATTTATATCATCTTCTTCTTTTGTATGTTTTAGTTCTTTTCCTTTAAAATTTGATTTTAAATATTCTAAATATTTTTCTCTTATTAATTCATATGAACTTTCTTCTTCTTCTAATTTTGCTTTTAATAATTCATTTTCTATATTATTTCCTTTTATTTCAGTATTAAATCTTTTTTCATATTTTTTATTTGAATTATTATTATTTTGATTAAATGATGGAGTTAAATAATCACTTTTATTATTATTTTGACTATTTGAATTGTTGTTTCTTATATTTTTTTTTGGGGAAATTTGTAGTTTTTTTAATCCTTGTTTTGTATTACTTTTTTTATATAAAGGTACTTTATTTATTTTTTGAAATTGATTTTTAGTTTTTGAAAATACTGTTTTTGTATTTTTTAATTCACTTTTTGAATTTGTATTTTGTTTATTTGATGATTTTTTAGAAAATGATAAATTATTATTATTTAATTTTTTATCTTTTGGTTTATTAGTTTCTTTTACTTCTTTTTTTATTTCATTTATAATTTTGATTTCTTTATTATTTCTATTTGATAAAGCATTATTTTTATTAATTGAATTATTTTTATTATTTTGAGCTTTTTTTACCATATTATAACTTTTTAAAGCTTTATCATTTTTATTCATTCCTAATTTTTTATTTACAATTTTTTGATTTAATTCATTTTTACTTTTTAATTTATGTGAATTTTGATTTTGAGAATAATTTCTTTGATTTAACTCATTTTTATTATTAGAAAAATTATTTTTATTATCAATATTCATATTGTTTAAACCACTATATACAATATTATGACTTATTTCACTACTTGAATAAATACTACTAGAATCATTACTAGAATTACTACTATTATTACTATTACTATTACTATTATTACTACTAACTTTATCAGAAGATATATCTGCAGAAATTTTTTTACTTGTTGAATTATCTATATTTAAAATATTTCTATCAGTCACATCTGTCATTTTATTTCCTTTTATTTTTACAATTTGTGATGTTCTTAAATTTGAATCTTCTGATTCATTTATATTATTATTATTATTATTATTTAAATCTTCATCATTTCCTCCTATAATATAATAAATTGATGAATCATTATTACTATTTGAAATTGAATTATTATTTATATTTTGTAATATTTGCTTTAATTCATTTATATTTTTTAATTTAATTACTTTTTTATTATCATTAATATTTATATTATCATTTATTTTATTATCACTTATATTATTTTCAATGTGTGTATCTTTTTTCATTTTATTATTATTTTTTTTATTTTTTTTTTTTTCTTTATAATTTTTTTCAAAAGGATCAATTTGTTTTAATTCATCAATTAAATTTCTATTAGTATTTTTAGAAGAATTAGGAATAAAAACACTATTATATCTATTATTTCTAACTCTACTAGTTAAAGGAGAGCCATGATTAATATTATCTTCTAATTCTTTTGGTTCAAATTCAAATCTTTTATTAGAAAAATCATCTGTATTATTTATTAAATGCATCATATTTAAATTATTTTCTAATGTATATGTTTCTTTTTTAACTGGATAAATTTGATTTGAATCATATGGATTCATTTGATTCATTATTTCTATTGTTGATGGTTTTATGTGATTTATTTTATAATTTTGATCATCATCATCATCTAATATTTGATCTATTCTATTTAATGCTTTTTTTTTATATTCATTTATTTTGTCTTTTTCAAAATTGTCTTCTTTTTTTTGTTTTTTTTTATTTTCAATAGATAATTCTTTACTTTTTTTTCTTTTGTTATTATCAAATTTATTTACTTTTTTATCTTTTTCATTTTCTTTTTTTGATTTTTTATTATTTTCATTATCATTTTTATTATCTATTATTTTAACTGGAATGTTTGGTTCTGTATTGAAAATTTTACTATTTTTCATATTATTTAAATTTTGATTTATATTGATATTTTGTGAGTTTGTTTCTAAATCTTTTTGATTTTCAATATTTAAAGTTTTATTTTTATATTTGTCTTTTTCAGTTTCTTTTTCAATTAATTCATTATTTTTCTTTTCAAGCATTTTTAATATATCTGGTCTAAACATACTTTGAGTTCCAAATACTTTTTTATTATGATTGTTATTATTAGTATTATTATTATTAATATTATTATTATTTTTTGTTCTAGCTGATTTAGGAGAATTATCTTTAGATTGATTTTTTTTATTACTATAATCAATAAAAGCAGAAATTATTCTTGAATTTCTTTGAGAAAAATTTAATGGATTTATATTTATTTTTTCTTCCTCTTTTTTATTATTTTTATTATCATTCTTATTTACATCATTTATTTTTTTAATATCATTATTGTTGATATTATTATTATTCTCATTATTTTTAATATTATTATTATTTAAATCATTATTATTATTATTTATATTATTGTTATTATCATTATTCATATTATTGATGGATTTTTTTCTTTGATTTAAATCTCCAACCATATCCTTTATCAAATTTAAATCTCCAGAAATATCATTATTATTATCATGAGATATTGAATCTATATTTCCAAAATTTAAATTTCTCTTCTTATTATCATATTGCCCTTCTTTAATTAAATTATTATAATTAATTAATCTATTATTTAAATTTTTGTTTCCATTTAATAAATTATTTAAAGAATTATTTTCATTATTTAAATCTTGATTTATTGATAAAGGAATATCTTCTTGTTTTGAATTTTTATCATTTTTAATAATATTATCTTCTTTTTTTGATGATTCTTTTTTTTTTATTTCTTCATTACTGAAATTATTATTAATATTATCAATTTCATTTTTATTTTCAGTATTACTTGATTTTTTATTAATATTTTCATTATTATTTGATTTTGAATTTAAATAATCAGAATTGATTTTATTATTTTGCTCTCCTATTTCATATTCATTATTATTTGAAATATTTATTGAATTTAATTTATTATCTTTTAATTTATTATCTTCATTTATAATATTTTTTATATTATCCATATTGTCATTTTTAGTTTCATTATTTTCTCCTTCTATTTTTACATAATCTTCTTTTTTGATATCATCATTTTTTTTATCTAAATCATCTTTTTTTTCATCAATTATAATAATATTATTTTCATTATTTTTTTTATTTAAGTTTATATTATTATTTTTTAAAGTATCATTATTATCATTTCCATTTAATAAATTATTATTTTCTTCATCTATTTTTAAATCATTAATTTCTTTTTTATTTTCTAATTCTTTATTCATTTCATTATCATTATCATTATCTTTTATTTTTTTATCTTTTATTTCTTTTTCTTGATCATCATTATTTATTTTTTTATCTTGATTTAAATTATTTTTATTATCAATATTTGTAATATTTGAGTTAGTTGTTTGTTTAAATAATTCATTATTTTCATTTTTATTTTGATAAGTTATATTATCATTTAAATTATCATTTTCTATTACAAATTCATTGTCATCTTTTTGTTTATCCTTATTTATTTCATCATAATTATTATTAATTTTTCTATCCTTATCATTTACTTCATTTTCTTTTATTATATTATTATTTATTTTATTTTCATTTTTTATATTTTCTTCATTAGTTGATTTATTATCAAAGCTTTGATTATTATTTAATACATTTTTAAATTGATTAGTATCCATATCTTTATTAGTTTGAGTATTTATTTTTAAATCTATATTATCTTTTAATTGTGTTTCTTTATTTGATTTTGTTAAATTATGATTAATTAATGAATCATCATTAAAATTGTTATTATATTTTTTTTTTTTGATATCATTTTTCTCATCATCATTTTCTTGATTTTCAAAACTATTTCTTATATTATTTTTATTATTTACTTTCAAATTATTATCTTTTTTTTTTATTTCATTATTATTATCATTTATATCTGGTATTATATTATTAATATTTTTTTCATTATTTAAATTAATTTCTTCTTTTAATGTTTCATTTATATTTTTTTTATCATTATTTATTTCTTTTTCATTATTTAAATTAATATTATAATCTATTTTTTTTTTTGTATTTTTTTTATTTTGTGGTGTACATTCCAATTTATTCTCAATTTTTTCTTTTTCAGCTTGGTCAATTATTCCAGTATCTAATTCATATTTATTTTCTTGTTTAATTATTTCTAAATCTTTTTCTAAATCATATTTTTCTTTTTTTATGGTATTATTATCATAAATTTCATTGTTCATTTCATTAATAAATTCATTTTTTTTATCATTTATTTCTATTTTTTGTTCTTTTTGATTTTCATTTAAAACAAGAGGTTTATTTAAATCATTAGAATATAAATTATATTCTTCTAATGATATATTTTTCTCATTAAATGATTTATTATTTATTTTTAAATTTTCTTCTTTACCTACAATATCTTCATTTATATTATTTGATATTGTTTTATTTTTTAAAGCATTTATTGTTAAATCATTATTAGGTATTAAATCAAAATCTTTATTTGGTGTATTAATAATATTAACTTTTGATTTTAAATTTCTAATATTTTCTTTTGATTCATTAAATGATTCATTATTAGTTATTACTTTATTAATTTTATTATTTTCTTCATTTAAATTATTATTGACTATTTTATTATCAAATTCTTTTTTATCATCAAAACTATCCTTTTTCTTTAATGGAATTATATCATAGTTTTCTGATATATTTTCTATTGAACTAATATCTTTTAATGAATTTAAAAAATTATCACTATTTGAATCTTTTTTATTAAGTCTATTTAAATTATTTTTAATTGTATTATTTTTAGAACTATTATTTGAAGAAATAGGGTTATCATTTTTATTATAATTGATATTATTTTTATTTGTATTATCTTTATGATTTTCTAATTGATGAATAGAATTATTATCAATTTTAATATTATTATTTACTGATGTTTTATTATCAAGGGAATTTAATTTAGAGTTTTTATCTTTTTCTTCTTTATTATTTTTATATTTTTCATCTTTTTGTTTATTAATATCTTTTTTAATTTTATCTAAATTATTATTCTCATTTTTTAAATTTAATGTATTATTATCATTAATTACATC
>JAJJLH010000252.1:0-31627 GCA_023806865.1 Isotricha sp. YL-2021a
ATAAATATAATAAACAATTTCAAATAATACTTATTTTTACTATTATTTTTTAAATAATAAAAAATTAATTAAAATGAATATATAAAAAATAAAAAAAGTTAATTAAAATTCATAATTATCAATAATTAAAAATAATTAAATAAATTATATAATATTATATATCTATTTTTTAGTTTAAATAACAAATTATTAATATTATTATTTTTTAAATTTTGAATTATATTGTTTTAAATCACAGGAAAAAAAAAAAAGCAAAATAAAATATTATTTAGCATAATCAAAAATAACACTATCATAATCATCTTCTTTAGTAATACAAAGAAAATAATATCCAGCAGACCAAAGAATAAAAACACAACTAAAAACAAGACTAGCAATATCAATAGCTTTAAATTTATCAATAGCAGAAGAATGAATAGTAATAATTAATAATTGTGGAATTGCAACAAACATAACATGTAATGCATTAACAACTCTCATAGTAACAATAATATTATCTGCATTATCAGAATATTTTGTTTTAAAACTTTTATGAACTCCAATTGGAAAAAGAATTTCAAATGAAAATAAATAAATAAAAAAATGTTTTATTTTTACTATTGGAGTTAACATTTCTTCATTATGAAATATTAAATATACTAATATCATAAATAAATTTATTCCTGATGGGAGAATACAAAATGTTAATGTTGTATTTTTGATTGAGTCATTTATAAAAAATTTTTTTGTTTTACAATAATATATTATTTGAAGTATTCTGTTTGTTAATCCTATTAAAGTATTTATTGCTATTGTTGTTAAAACTAATGATTTTCCTTCCATTATTAATTTAAATTTTTAATTTATTTTTTTGTATATTTTTTTAGTTTAGTAATAGTTTTTTTCTTTTAAAATTAAAATATTAATAATCAATTAACAATTTATACTTTTATTTAATGATGAAAAGAAGTTTTCAAAATAGTAATAAAATATATTCAAAAGATTCAGAAATTTTTAGTGTTTTGTCTTTTAGACAAAAAAATAAAAATATTGGAAATATTAAAGATAATTTGCTTACTAATATTATTAATCATAAAAATAATTCACAACCTAATTTAATAATAAATAGAAATAAAAAAGAAGAAAAGAATAATTATATAAATTCAAAAAATCAAAAAATCAATATTAAAAAAACAATGAATAATGAAATCATTAACAATATTTATACTACAATTAAAAATGATAATAAAAATTTAAATGAAAGAATTAGAGATAAAAATCAATTAATTTCAAATTTAAAAAAAGAATTAATAGTAATAAATGAAAAAAAGAATAAAAGACAAATTAAAACAAAATTAATAAACTCTGTTGATATAATAAATGATAATAAAAAGAATAAAATAATAAAAAGCAAAAATGGTTCAAATGAAAAAAATAAATTAAATAATAGAATATATAAAAAAGCAGAATTATTTTTTAAAAATATAATATTAAAAAGAAATACAAATTCAAAAGAAAACAATACAAAAAAAAATAATATTATAGATAATAATTTAATACTGCATACAACAAATTATATTAATTATAAGAAAAATTATCATAAAAAAAGTTTAATATCAAATAATTTACATAGTGATCCAACAAGAGAAAGTGATATACCAGAAATAGTAAAAAATACTTTATATAATCAAACTCGAAAAAATAATAATAAAATTTTTAAAAGTAATTCATTTCATTTTATATCAACTAATTTAAATATTAATAAAAGAAAAATAAACGACAAAACTTATCAAAAATCTAAATCACAAAATGAAATAATTTTTAATAAAAAGAAAGAATCAATAAATGATTTATTTTCCAAATTAAATCATTTAAAAGAAAGAACAAATTATTTATTATCTAATTTTTTAAGTTTTTTTGAGGAAAAATAAAATAACAAAATTAAATTAATTATTTTTCTTTTTTTATTTAATTATTTTTAAAATAAATAATGTCCAATACAAATAATTATATTACATCAGAAGATGATGGAACAATAATATCAAATTCAAATAATAGTGAATTAGATAATGATGATGAAAATGAAGAAGAAAAAAATAAAAAAAATAATGAAATTAATAAAGAAAATATAAATTATAATGAAAATAATATTTCAAATTCAATTAATATAAAAAATTTATCTTCATCAAATAATAGAAAAGACAATAATAAAAAAAAATATAATAATGAAAATGAAAAAAAACAAGAAAATCAAAAATATAAAACACCAAAATCAACATATTCAAAAATTTCAGAAAATTTAATAAATTACTTTTACAAAACTGGAAAATATCCAATTAATGTTTGTTTAGAAAATTTAATTAACGATAATTTTTTATTAAATCAACCAAGTTTAAAAATAAACTTAACAAAAAATCAAAATGATTATTCTCAAAATCAAAAAATAATATCTCGTTTTTTAGAAAGAAATGCCCATAATAAAATAAATAGAATTTTACCAGAATCTTCAGCAAAAGAAAAAGGAATAATTAAAGCAAAATTATCTTCAATTAAAAAAAGTAATAATTATGATAAAAAACATTTTTCTCCTTATAGACATTTTGAAGAAGAAGTTAAAAAAAGAGAAGAAGTAAATAAAAAAATAGAAAATGAAAGAAAAAAATTTGAAGAAGAAGAAAAAAAATTAAATCAAGATAAACCTTATGTAAGTCCCAATTCTAAAAAATTAGCTCAGAAAAAAAATAATAATAATAAAACAGTTTATGATAGATTATTTGAAAGAACAAAATCAAAAGAATTTTTTGATAATAATAAAAATAATAATATTAATAATATTAAAAAAAGAAAAATTTCTAAACAAGATATTTCAAATTGTATTAATAAATTATATAATGAAGGAGTTCAAAAAACAAAAAAAAGAAGTGAAAGTAATATTCCTCTTCATATGGAAAAAGTTTCAATGTTTTATTCAAGAGATTTTACTAGTTATAGTAGTAATATTAGAACTAATACTAAAAAAGATAATTTTTCATCTAATTTAATACAAGATAAAAATTTAAGTCAAAATAATAAAATTATTATGGTAAATATGATTAGTAAAAAAATTGATGATATTATATTTGAATATAATATTAATAATGTTAATTTTATTGACTTTTATAATTATTGTATTTTATGTTATGGAATTGGGTTTGTTTTATTTAATCATTCTGAAATAAAAAATATTTTAAATCCTGAACAATATTTTTTATATTATAAAGATTATAATGATTTTGAAAATAGAATGGATGAATTGAATGATGATAATATTTCTCATCCTTTTACTAAAAATATTTCTGTTGAATTATTAGAATATGAACAAAATTTACTTGTAAAAAGTTTTAAATGTATATTAAATAATTATCAAAATAATAATAATGAAAATGAAATAATAACAGAAAACGATACTATTACATTAGAACAATTTAAATTATTTGTATATATTATTTTAGGCTTTTTTTTAGGTATAATGAATTCAAATAAAAAAAAAGAAGGAAAACCTTTATCAAATTATAAAACAAATAGTGTATTTTTTAATAAAAAAAGTTTAAATAAAGCAAGTTCAGCAAAAAATATTTGTAAAGATAAAGAAAAAGAAAAAAAACAATATTCTCCAAATTCATATTCTTCAGTATCACCAAGAACAAATATATCACCAAATATAAGTTATAATCATCAAGGAAGAGAAGAAATTACAACAATTTATTTAAAAAAAAATCTACCTTCAATAAATATATTATCTCTCCCAGCAAAACCAATAAAAAAAATAAGAGAAAATTTTATATATTTCAATAAAATAAACAATGAATATAAAGAATATAATAGAAAATCAAAAGAAAAAAGTAAATTAAAATACCATTTATCACAAGAACAATTAACATTTAAACCAAAAGTAAATGAAAGAGGTGAAAGTTTAAAATTAGAACAAACATATAATATAATACAACAAAGACATAATAATCAAATAGACAAATTACAAAAAGAAAAAATAGATAATGAATTAAAAGAATGTACATTTAATCCAAATAATAAAATAATAAATCCCTCAAAATCAATAGAAATATCAAATAGATTATATAATGTTTGTAAAAAGAAAAAAAGTGTTGAAAGTATGCAATCAATAATCACAGCACAAAATGATAAAAAAGATAAAGAATGTACATTTAATCCAAAATTAATTAGTGATTTAGATGAAAATATTTTTATTGATAATCCTATTAAAGATGATGTATTAACAAATCAAAAAGTTGAACAATATGAAAAAGCAAGAATTCAAAGAAAATTAATTGATTTTGCTCAAAGTAAAGGTGGAAATTTAATGATGAGAATTAAAAATAATCAAGAATTAGTTAAAGAATTTAATAATCAACCTCAATATGAAAGTTTTAAATTTGGTATTGAGAGAAAAACTAATAAAGATACTTTTGATACTTTTAATGATAATAAGAAATTTAGTAATTATTTTCCTAAGAAAGAAACTCCTTTATTTACTATTGAAGTTAAAATTAAAGAAAAAATTGAGTTGTTGGATTATTATAAAAATGATGATCCTGTTGAAATTACTAAGAAATTTTGTGCTTTACATAATTTAGGAGAAACGTCTAATGAAAAAATTTTGGCTGTTATTGAAGAAAAATTGAAAGATTCTACTATTACTGATTCTAATTAATTTTATAATTATTTTTTTTCTTTGTAAGAACATTTAAACTTTTAAAACTTGTGTTTTTAAAATTTCAAATAAAACTTCTTTTTATTTTAATAAATAATTTTATTAAATATATTGTTAATTATTTTTTTAATTTATTTTTTAAATTTAGATAAAAATTGATTTATTAAATCTTTTTAAAAAAACAAAAGTCTAAATTTATATATTGAAAATTTTTTTTAATTAAAAAATATGCATAATATAATATTATTGTAAAGATATAGATAATAAAAAGGATTTTTATATATGAATTTTATAAATATTGTATGAATTTTCTATATATTTTTTACTGTTACATAAAATAATAATTATATGAATAGTAAAAATAATATTGTCAATTTAAAAAAATAATTTAACATAATATGAATTTATTTAATGATAATTTTAATATTATAAATGTCACAATCATTTACATTTATTAAAGGAGGTTATTATAATTTTTATAATCAATCAAATGAAAATGCTTATAACTCTTCAAATTTTATTAAAGTAAATTATCCAAAAGAATCTTTGAAATTAAATAATGACAACCATTCAAAAAAATTAGAATCTTATATAACAAAAAATAAAAAAGTTTTATATAAATTACCTTCATATAATTTTAAAAATAATCAAAATATATCTATATTAAATGGAAAAATAAATCAAAATATAAATAGTCCAAATTTAGATAATTTAAAATTAGGTTTTGATTTACTTAGTCATAAAATTGATAAATTAAATAATTATATTAAAGAAGAAGTAAAACCTAAACAAAGAAAATATTCTTATTCGTCAATTATTAATCAACCTAAAATAACATTATATGATAATATTAATTCAAATTATTTATTAACTCCAGCATCAAATTATTTTAATAATATATCAAAAAAAAATTATATAAATACTACATTATCAAAATCACCTTTTCTAAATAGAAATAAATACATAAAAAAAAATGATTTTGATGATTTAAAAATAAAATATATATCACATAAATATAATAAAAGCCAAAATACAAGAAATATTAATTATGATATTGGTAACAATTTAAATATTCATCATAATAATTATTTAATTAATAATGATAATGAAAATAATTATGATAAATATATTATTGGAAGAAAATATAAGCCTCAACTTTATACAATAAGTCCATATGAAACTCATTATTTTCATAATTATCAAAATTCTTCTACTAATATTATTAATAATATAAATTTAGATTTAAATAAAAAAGATGATAATAATGATAAAAAAAAAATTATTAAAAGTTATAAACCACCATTACCTCAATCAGCTTCAGATTTTAAAAGAAAAAAAAGTGAAGAAAATATATATAATAATTTAAGTAATCTTTTAATGAAAAGATTAAATGATAATTTAGAAAATAAAAAAACTAATTATAATATATATAAAACTGAATCAACATCAAAAGGAAATATTGAAACTTTAAGAACTAATACATATGAATCAGAAAAATATAATTCAAAAATAACTAATTCAGATATTGAGTCTAATTTATATAATATAAATAATAAAGAATATTATAGAAATATACAAGAAAATATAATTCAACCAACTCAAAGTGATTATCATATTTTTAAAGAAGATTTATTTACACAAAAAATTAGTCCAATTGATTCATTAGGTAATCAATATAATATTGATGAAAATAATAATAATGAATATTATAATTCACCATATGAAATTAAAAATCAATATAATAATAATAATGATTTAAATGATTATAATTATGAAATAAATAACCAATTTAATTATGAAATAAATGATTTAAATGAAAATAATAAAATAAAAAATGATAATAATGAAATGAATAATGAATATAATATTAAAATTAAAGGAGGAAGATTTCAACCTAAAGTAAGACTTCCTTTTAAAGATAATAATAAAAAAATTGATAATATTAATCAACCTGAAGAAATTGAATTATCTGATAGAGAAAATTTTCAAACTTTCGGAAAAAATAATTTTCCTGATATTTATTTAAATAATTTAAATGAAGATAATGATGAGAAATTATTAAATGAAAATATTGAAAATTTGAATCAAATTATTGAAAATCAAAATATTGAAAAAAAAAGACAAATGAGTAATGAAAATAAATATAATAATATATTTCAGAATAACAATATTGAAGCAAATAATAAACATATTGATGAAGAGAAATTAAATCAATTTGTAGAAGGAATCAATGAAATTAATTATTATAATAATTTTGAAAAAAATATGAATATTAATAATTATAGCGAATATATGAATAATAATAATGATTTCAATAATAATAATGAAAACAATATGGAAAATATTAATTATGAGCAAAATAGAAATAATTATAATAATTATAATAGATATATGGAAAATAGAAATAACTATACAGAAAATTTAAATAATAATATTAATTATAATAGATTAATGGAAAAGAATATTGATGATGAAAATTTAAATCAAAATTATTACAATAGAAATATAGAAAATTATAGTAGTAATTACTATCAGAATATTAATTTCAATAATAATTATAATTATAATCAAAATATTGATAATTACAAAAATACTATGAATTATAGTAAATTCAATTATCCAAATGTAAAAAATAGAAATTATGATAATATTAATGATGAATATATAAATAATAATATGAATAATCAAATGAATCCAAATTATGAATTTGATAATAATATAAATGAAAAAAACATTGAAACAAAATCAGTAGGAATTGGTATGACTCCGAGAGAAGAAAAACAATCAATTCAAACAATAAATGAATTAAATATAATAAATAATATAAATATTAAGGATAAAAAAATAAATGAAAATGTTAATAACATATCAAAAGAAATAGTTAAAAATACAATTATTGATAATGATAAAAAAGAAATTAAAAAACCTAATGTTGATATTATTAAAGATAGTGAAAACCAAATTTTAAAAACTCAAAAAATTATAAAAATAAAAAATAATAATGAAAAAAATATTTCAAATAATATAAATCAAAGCAATAATAACCAAAATGAAAATCAATTAATTGAAGAAGATATAATTCATAATTTTGAAAATAATAATAATCAAATTTATAATGGTAATAATTTTATAAATCAAGATAATAATAATAATAACATAGATAATAAAAAAGAAGACATTAAAAATAATATAAATTCAGAAAATAAAATAAATAATTTAGATAATTCATTAAATGAACAAAACTCACAAACATACATAAATAAAATACAAGATTTTTTCAATGAATCATTATATGAAAGTGAAGATGAAAGAAATAGATCTGAAAATGATATATTTATATCTGAAGATAAAAAAGGAAAAGAAAAAAATGAAAATGAAAATGAGGAAAATGAGAAAGATGATGAAAAAGAAGAATTAAAAAAACAAAATGAAGATGAATATGATAATCAAAATGAAAATGATAATAATATTCAAATTAAAAATCAAAGTAGCAAAAATTCAAATAATAAAAATATAACATTTTCAGAAGATAAAAATAACATAATTAAATATAATGAAGATGAATTAATAACAAAACTTTCAGTTTTTGATTCAAGTGGAAAAAAAAGTGATTTTTCTTCATCAAAAATAGGAGATTATATGCAAAATATAAAAAATACTAATAAAATAAAATCTATTATTTTAAATTCACAACCAATTGATATTGAATCTATTAGTTTAGGAATTAAAGATAAAATTGAATCTTATAATAAAGATGATGAAAAAGAAATTAATATTAATGATAAAATTTCTTTTAATAATTTATCTAAATTTAATGATAGTGGAAAAATTATTAATGATATTAGTAATGAAGAATTAATTAATCTTCAAGGAAAAAAAATTGATGGGTTAATTAAAAAGAATAAAAGTCATACTAATAAACATAAAAAAAAAATTCTTCATCAAAACAATAATAAACATTTATATTATAAATTTAATTTAAATCCTCAAAGATTTTTTAATGAAGATAAATGTGATAAAGTATTATTATCTCAAGATTTAGAAATGAATAAGAAAATAAAAAGAATTAATTCTGCTTCTCCTTCACAAAGAGCAATTTATAATAAAAAAACAGTAAAAAAAAATAATAAAAATATAAAAAATAAAATACCAAACAAAAACAATATTAATAATACTTAATAATTTATTAAAAAAATAAAAAAATTATTAAATAATAATATTCAATATTATTCATTAAATAAATTTAATTCATAATAAAATAAATAATTTTTATTTATTATATAATAATTAAATAAATAAAAACATTTCATAAAAAATCATATAAAAACCAAAAAAAAAAAAAAAAAATTTAATTAAAAAAATGAATAAGGAGTTTGAGAAAAAAATGGGTCGGGGAACCGGTCCAATTCTCAAAATAAAACGTGTAGATTTTCATGAATTAAGTAAGCAAATAGGAGAAAAATTAGAAAAACGTTCTGAAAAACACAGAGCAGAAGAAAAAGAAAGAAAAAGAAAAGCAAATCAATCAATAAAAGCCTATCAACAAAAAACAAGTAACCGTCAAGAATTAGAACATCTTCGTTCAAAGAGTCCATCTCCAGATACAATAAAAGAATTACCAACATCAACATTAACATTTAATTATGCACCAAAAGAAGAATTAGGTTTAAAGACATTTGAATTAGATCAACATAAACAAAGAGAATTAAGAGAAGAAAAATATATAAATCAATTAATAAAAAGATATTATGCAATTGATTTAATTGAATTTTTCAAATATTACAAAACACCATATCCAACAAAAGTTTTAGAAATATCATGTTTTATAAATGAATTAGTAGATAATGATAATAGAGATATGACTAATATTGGTTTTTTAGAAGCAGATTATGATAATTGTTATACTGGAAAATTAATTTCTATTAAAAATTTAGGAAGATATGATTGTTGGGAAGATTTACCTCCTGAAGAATGGTTAAAGAAATGTATGGAAAATGATGATGAATATGATGGTACTTCACCTATGTATGATCATACTACTGAGAAATATATGTGGAATCCTGTTAAGGTTCTTTCTTATAATCCTGAGAATTTAAGATATAAAGTTAGATTTGTTAAAACTGAAAAAGAAGTTTCTAGATTGTCTCTTTTATTTAGATGGGAAGATAAAGGTGAATTTGAATATAGGAAATATTTATGTGAAAATAGAAGAAACCATGTTGATCAATTTATTTTATTTACTAGATATGTTGATAATGTTCCTGATGAATTTGTTAATACTTTAAATCCTGAATGGGAAAAAATTATTGAAAGTAAAGTTAAATTTCCTACTAAAAGATTGAGTGATATGTTTAATTATATTTTCAATGAAAAAAATCCTTCTTTTAATAGAGAACTAATGATTGTTAAACAAGACTTCTTAAGACAAATGAAAAAATGTAGAGTTTTACTTGAAATGCAAGAACCAAGTAATAGAGCAAAGTTTAAAGAAAGATCATTAGAAATTCAACCTTTTTATAAAATAATCCCAACTGAAAAAAATGCTATTGTTAATAAATCATCTTCATTTAATAAATTTTTTGAAAATATTAATAAAAGATCACTTTATGAAGATGTAAAATTAGTTAAAACTTTATTATGTGGATTTTTAAAAACTTGTGAAGATATGAAACAAATTGATTTAATATTATCAAATATTGATGAAAATACTCTTCCTTTAGAAATGACAGATTTTCAAACTTTAGATAAAAATTATGCTGAAAAAAGTTCTAGTTCATTAAGAAATATTTGTTGTTCAAAATTACCTGGTATTATAAGATCATTTGAAGAACCTGGTGAAAATCATGTTACTTTAAAATATAATTATTATGTTGCTACTAAAGAAGAATATGATGCTTCTGTTGCTAAAAGAGTAGTTATATATTGTAATTTAATATTGAGAACAAAAGTAAAAGAACTTGTTGATAATTCAATAATTAAATTTATGAATTATTTTAAAAAATTTGGAAAATGTGCATATGAAAGTAAATCAAGAGATGTTTTATTTAATGAGATTGGAACTCATTATTTAGAATCAATTAAACCTTTATTTAAAACTTCTATTCTATTACATAAAACAGAAAGTGAAGAAAAGAAAAAAAATAAAAAACCAAAAGTAAAAATAATATTTAAACCAGCATTAAAAGATATAAAAACAGCTTTAATAAATTCATTTACTCAAATAAAAGATATGGTATCAAGAGAAATAAAAAATTTATCAGGATTATGTTTTAAATTAGTAGATATTGAAGATAAAAAAATATTCTCATTAGAAGATGATTATCCACTTTATGCAGAAGCATTAACTGAATTAAATGAATTAATAGATAATTCAATAGATGAAGCTGAAAAAAAAAGAAAAGAATTTGATGAATTTATGGAAATATTAAGTGACCCAACTGAATTATATGTAAAAGGAAAAATTGGTGAAGAAGAAGAAACAAAAAAGAATTTAAATGTAGAAAAATGTACTGAAGTTCTTGATAGATTAGCAGAATTAACTGATTTACTTCATTCTAAAGAAACTGATATTAATTCTCGTTTATTTTATATTAGTACATCATCAATTAAAGAAAGTATTGAACAAGCAATTGAAAATATTAAAAAATTAATGTTAAGGAGAATGGGTGAATATTGTAGAGCAAGAACTGATGAATTGGAAAATCAAAATAAGGAAAAAATGGAAAAATTAGAAGAAGATACTTTAGATATTGATCAATATAAAAATTTATTCGATTTACTTGCTACAATTCCAGAATTTGTTAAAATTAAAAATGAAGAATTAAAAAATGTTGATAAGATATTAAATCAAATTGAAAGACAAAAAGTTGAAATTGTAGATAAAAATACAACAGATGAAGAATTAAGGAAATTAACAATTGAAAATTTATTTAAGAAATTATTAGGAAGTTGGATGATTCCAAGTCAAATTCAAGATGTAGCAAAAACAAGTTCTGCTAATTTAGAATTAAAAAAGACTGAATTTATAGATGAATTAAAAGTAAGTCAAAATAATTTCAAAGGAGAAGTTCTTAGTTTAGAAAAAACTTTTGATTACTTAAGTAAAGTTGATAACTTTACTGAAGAACATGAAGGTAAAAAAGTTTCTATTATGATTCAAGATTTTAATGAAGCTGTTAATCAAGCTAAAGAACATCAAAATAAAATTAAGAAAGAAATGAAAATTTTATATCCTGAAAAAGCAAAAGATATTGATGATGGTACTGAAGATTTACCTGAATTTGAAAAGTTAGGTAATATATTTAATGAATTCCAACCTTATAAAATATTATGGAATGAAGATACTAATGTTATGATAGAATATCAAAATAAAGTTGAAACTAAAACTCTTTTAGAACTTAAAGAATTAATTCCTAATGCTGATAAGAAAAGTACTAAAGAAGTTTTTATATATGTTAAAGATTTAGAAGAATCAAGAGCAAAAATTGAAAAAGTTCAAAAAGAAAATCCATATGATACTACATTAGTAAAATTAATAGAACAATTGAAACAGAAATTAAATTATTATGAAAGTTTTAATTGGGTTATTCAATGTTTAAATTCAGCTTGTCTTAAAGAAGATGATTGGAAAGAAATAAGAAAAATAATGCAGAATCCAAATGTAGATTTAAAATGTAAATTAATAGATTTAGAAAAAATGAACATTGCTAATTTTAGAGATCAAATAGAATTAATTAAATCAAAAGCTTTTAGAAGAGCAGGTTTCGTTCAAAAATATAAAGAAATTTCAGCATCATATTCTGCACTTCATATGGAACCAAGAGATGAGAGAAAATTAGCTTTAAAAAAAATTGATGATACTTTAATTATTTTAGATGATTTAAGTAATAATTTAGTTAATATTATTGGTAATCCTGTTACTCAAAGTGATCCAAAATTAAAAAATGATACTAGACAATTAAATGAAAAGATTAAAAATGTACAAATTATTTTAGAACAAGTTATTAAATGTCAATCTTCTTTCTTATATTTAGAACCTATTTTCAATACTAATGAAATTAATAAGGCTTTAGCAACAGAAAAAACTGATTTTATGAAAGTTTATAATTTCTGGAGAGGATTTATGGATCAATTTGAAGGTGTTGCTTGGGAACTTGCAACATTTATGGAAAAGGAAAATTTCACTAATTTAAATAAAAATTTAAATGATAATATTAATCAATTACAAAAAATTATAAGAAAATTACAAGAATATTTAAATATCAAAAGAACAGAATTTCCTCGTTTTTATTTTGTCTCTGATGAAGATTTATTAAGAATTTTAGCACAGTCAAAAAATCCTTTATTAGTTCAACCACATTTATCAAAATGTTTTGAAGGAATACATCATGTTATTTTTAATCAAAGTAATACAATAATTGAAAAAATGGTTAGTTCAAAAGATGAAACAATTCCTCTTGTCAATCAAATTAATGTCGTTAGTGATATTTGTAGAGGTAATGTTGAAGTTTGGTTAGGACAATTAGAAGAAAGTATGAGAGAAACAATGAGACAATTATCAAGAAAATGTTTAGATGATTTAGATAAGAAAAAGAGAATTGATTGGATTAAAGATATGGAATGGCCTGGACAACTTATTCAAATTATCGATCAAGTTATTTGGACAACTGGTGTTGAAAATGGTATTTTAAATAATAAATTAAAGGAATTTTTAGATCAATTAGATTTAGAATTAAGTCAAGTTGTTGATTTAGTTCGTACAAATATACCATCATTACTTTCTATAACATTATCAGGTTTAATTGTCATTAGTGTCCATAATAGAGATATAGTAGAAAAATTAATAAAAGAAAATATAGAAAAGATAACAGATTTTGAATGGAAAGCTCAAATGAGATATTATTTCCATAAACAAAATGAAGATGATGATGATGATAGAAAAAAGAAAAAAGAACAAATTGTTCCAATAACAGTTTCAATGATAACAACAACATTAAATTATGGTTTTGAATATTTAGGTAATATTACTAGACTTGTAATTACTCCATTAACAGATCGTTGCTTTAGAACATTATTTGGAGCTTATAATGTTAAATATGGTGGTGCTCCTGAAGGACCAGCTGGTACAGGAAAGACAGAATCAGTTAAAGATTTATCAAAATGTGTAGGAGTAATGTGTAATGTATTTAATTGTACAGAAGGTATTAAAATTCAAGGAATGAGTAAATTCTTTAAAGGATTAGCTTCTTCTGGTTGTTGGTGTTGCTTTGATGAGTTTAATCGTATTGATACTGAAGTCTTATCTGTTATTGCTCAACAAATTTTAACTATTCAAAATGCTTTAAAAGCTAAATTGAATTATTTCTATTTTGAAGAAAATGAAAAGATTTTAATTAAAGATACTTGTGCTATTAATATTACTATGAATCCTTCTTATAGTGGAAGAAATGAATTACCTGATAATTTAAAAGCTTTATTTAGACCTTGTGCTATGATGGTTGCTGATTATAATTTAATTGCTCAAATTAAATTATATAGTTTTGGATTTCAAACTGCTAAACCACTTTCATTTAAAATTGTATCATCACTTAAATTATCATCTGAACAATTATCAACTCAATCACATTATGATTTTGGTATGAGATCCTTAAATGCTATTTTAGTTGCAGCTGGTAAAGAAAAAAAAGAAAATCCATCTTTTGCAGAAGATAGAATTGCATTAAGAGCTTTATTAGATGTAAACTTACCTAAATTTACATCAAATGATACACCATTATTCCATGATTTAGTACATGATTTATTCCCAACAACAGAACCAATGGAAAGTGATTTAACACTTTTAGATGGTAAAATTAAAGAAAAATGTAATCAATTTAATTTACAACCAACAAAAAACTTTATTAAAAAATGTATTCAATTATATCAAACAATGAATGTCAGACATGCTTTAATGATTGTTGGTCGTCCTGGAATGGGTAAAAGTAATGTTATTAAAGTATTAAAATTTGCTATGAGTGACTTACCTATTGAAGCTGGATTTAATAAAGTTGAATCTACTACTATGAATCCAAAGAGTATTTTACAAAAACAATTATATGGTTATTTTGATGTTACTCAAGAATGGAAGAAAGGATTACTTCAAGTTAAAATGACTGAATTATGTGAGAAACCAAAAGAAGAATTTAAATGGTTAATTTTTGATGGTCCTGTTGATACTTTATGGATTGAAAATATGAATTCTTTATTAGATGATAATAAAAAATTATGTTTAGAAGATTCATCTGCTATTTATTTAGCTGATAGAATGAATATTGTTTTTGAAGTTGATGATTTAAAAGAAGCTTCTCCTGCTACTGTATCTCGTAATGGTATGGTCTTATGTGAAATGGATACTATTTCTACTGATGATATTATTCTATCTTATGTTACTACTTTACCTACTCAATATTATAATCAAAAATTAATTGAACAATTTAAAGAAAATGCTATTTGGATAACAAATACTGTTTTAGAATATCTTAATAAAGATTTTATTGAATGGGGATTACCTTGTGATAAATTCCATTTAGTTCATAATTTTGTAAAAGTATTTGATTGTTATATGAAAGATTATAAGAATCAAGATGAAATATTACCAAAAGAAAGAGAATTAACACCAAGTAAAATTGATGATTTACTTGTATCAAGTGTAATATTAGGTATGTTAGGACCAATTAAAAAAATAAATAAAATTCAAACATTTTTATATGATATGTCATTAGGAAATGATGTTAATAATGATTATAAATTAAATTTCAATGGTGAATTCTCAACAAATAAATATGCATGGGAACCAAAAAGATTAAATACAAACATCCATCAATTAGAAAATGTATTTGATATGGTTTATTTAATAGAAACAGGAAAATGGCATAAATGGATGGAAATGCCAGAACGTAAACAATTCCAAGTAACACCAGAATTACGTTTTAATGAATTAGTTATTCCAACACCAGATACAATTAAAATGGGATGGTTAATTTCAATGGTTGTACCAAATAAAAAACATTTATTATTAACTGGTCCGACTGGTACTGGAAAAACATTAACAATTATAGATATTTTAACAACAAATTATGATAATGATTTTTATTCATATATTAAAATGTCAATGACTGCTCAAACAACAGCAAATTTCACACAAGAAGTTATTGAGAAAAAATTACAAAAATCATATAGAAAGTTTTCACCTATTGGAGGTAAAAAAGGTGTTATATTTGTTGATGATTTAAATATGCCTCAAAAAGAAAAGTTTGGTGCACAACCACCAATAGAATTATTAAGACAATGGATGGACTTTGGAGGATGGTATGATTTAAATTCAGATAATAAAGATTTTGTAAATGTTATTGATATTTCATTCTTAGCTTCTATGGGTTCAATTGCATCTGGAAGAACTGTTTCTACTCGTTATTTAAGACATTATGTTATTCACTTTGCTGATAATTATAGTAAGGATACTATGTTTAATATTTATTCTAATATTGTTCAATGGTTCTTTATTAAAACTAAACAACCTGCTTTTAGTGATAAAGTAGTTACATTTAAAGAACAATTAATTAATTCAACTGTTCAAATGTATCATGAAGTATCAAATAATTTCAAAGCTACTCCTGCTAAAACTCATTATCAATTCAATTTAAGAGATATTAGTAGAGTTTTCTTAGGTATTTCACGTGCAAATGGTAGAACATTAAAAAATGATGAAGATATGATTAAATTATGGATTCATGAATGTGAAAGAATATTCAAAGATCGTTTAGTAGATGAAAAAGATAGAAGTGTCTATGATGAAATATTAAATAGAGTAATGAAACAATCAATGAGAAGAGAAAATACATATACAGATCACACAATATTATGGGGAGATTATGTTAATATGATTTTCATTGATGATGATCCTAAAAAAGGAGCAATTGAACATCAATATTGTGAATTAAATAATGAAGAACTTCTCCAAAAAACTTTAGATGAAAAATTATATTCTTACAATCATGAAGGAGGAAGTAGAGGTGAAAATTCAGGTGGTCAACTTAATTTAGTTTTATTCCAATATGCAGTAGAACATTTAAGTAGAATTTTACGTATTATTTCAACTTATAATGGTAATGCACTTTTAGTAGGAGTTGGTGGTTCTGGTAGAAAATCTCTTACTATATTATCAACTTATATTTATGGATTTAGTTTATGCAAATATGAAAGTGATTGGCAAGATACTTTAAAAACAATGATGAGAGAATTAGGTAATAAAGAAGTTGTTTTCCTTGTTAGTGATAGTCAAATTGATGATAAAAATATTGAAGATTTAAATAATATGTTAAATAATGGTGAAATTCCTAATTTAATAGATCAACAAGATTTACAAGTTATTAGAGATAATATACCAGCTGAATTTACTCAAGGTAAAAAATTAACTACTGATCAAGAAACTATGACTGCTTTTATTGAAAATTGTAAAGCTAAAATTCATTGGGTGTTATGTTTATCACCAATCGGAGAAGGATTTAGAAAGAGAATTTTAACATTCCCATCTTTAGTTTCTTGTACTACAATTGATTGGTTCCTTCCATGGCCTGAAGCAGCTTTAAGTTCAGTTGCTAAATTCTATTTAAATGGTGTAGAAGAAATAGATTCAAGTATATTTAATTCAATTGTTAATATATGTGTCGATATGCAAAGTAGAGTTATTAATTATTCAAATAAATATTATCAAGAATTAAGAAGACATAATTATGTTACTCCAATGTCATTTATAGAATTACTTAACTTATTCAAAAATTTATTACAAAAAAGAACAGTAGAAATTCAAAATGAAATTAATAGATATGGAAATGGATTAATTGTCTTAGCAGAATCTGAAGAGACAGCAGCAAAAATGGGAGAATATATTAAAGTATTAGAACCACAATTAAAAGAACAACAAGAAATTACAAATAAGCAATTAATCGAATTAAGTAAATTAAAAGTAAGATTAGAAAAAGATGAAGCAGTAGGAAAGGAAAAAGAAATAGAAGCTCAAAAAATAAAAGAAGAAGCAGAAGAACAAAACAGAATAGCAAATGAAAAAGCATCAATTATGGAAGCAAAGAAAAAAGATGCAGAAAGTAAATTAAATGATATTAAACCAGATGATGTACTTCAAATTAAAAAATATAAATTAGATCCTTCTTTAATGAAATTCTCATATTTCTTATGTATGCTTTGTTTACCAAATCCACATCCAAAACCAAAAAAAGCAGATAATCCAAAAGATCCACCTGTATATGATTACTTTGAGCACATTTGCAAAAATAAATTAAATAAATTAAGTGGTAGTGATTTTCTTAAATTTTTAAAGAAATTTGATTCTACTAAAATGCCTCTTGATCAAATGCAAGAATTAAGAGAAAAATTAGAAGCTTTAACTCCAGAAGAATTTGATCCTGGTAAAAAGTCTTTAGCTATGAAAAATATATTTGAAGTTATTAAAACACATAATGAAGTCTTTTTCATTAATCAAGATTATCTACCTTTGAAAAAACAAGCTGAGGAAAGTGAACAAAGATTAAGAGAAGCTGAACAATCATTAAAAGAAATTCAAGATTCTTTAGCTAAGACAATGGCAGAAAAAGAAGAAGGAGAAAGAAAATTAAATGAAGCTAAAATTCTCATTGAAAAATTAGAAAAACAGAAAAATCAATGTACAACACGTTTAAAAAATGCAAATATATTAAATAGTTCATTAGGAAGTGAAAAAGAGGAATGGAAAAGGAAAAAAGACAGTTTAACAACATTTGCAAAAAATATTATTGGAGATATATTAATATCATCAGGTATTATATCATATTTAGGAGCATTTACAAAAGCATATAGAGAATCAATTATATTTGAATGGGCTACTAAAATTAAAGATAGTAAAATTCCAATTTCTTTTGGTGAAAATCAAGATCCAAATGATATTATGAGAGCAATTATTGGTGATGATATGGAAATTGAAACATGGAAAAGTCAAAATTTACCAAATGATAATTTCTCAATTGATAATGCATTAATTATGCAACAAAGTAGAAGATATTGTTTATTAATTGATCCACAGAATCAAGCATTACAATGGATTAAAGAAAAAATAAAACAAGAAACTGAATTAAAAGCACAAGCTGAGAAAGGTAAACATAAAGGAAGAGATCAAGAATTACCAAAAAAAGAAAAGAGGAAAGATGGTGGTACTGGAGCACATTATACTATTAAACCTACAATGGATGCTAAAACTTTAATGGATGTTACTTTAGATTGTATTCAATTAGGTAAAAATTTAGTTTATGAAAATGTTGGTGAAGAATTAGCACAAAGTATTGCTCCTATTTATAAGAAAGAATTCTTTGATATGGGTGGACAAAGTTATGTTAATATTAATAAAAATACTGTTGAAGTTAGTGAAAATTTCAAGTTATATATTATTACTCAATTACCTAAACCACATTATTTACCTGAAATTTGTGTCGCTTTGACTTTAGTTAACTTTACTGTTACTGAAGAAGGTTTACAAGATCAAATGTTGAATTATTTAGTTGAAAAGGAAGATCCTACTTTAAATTCTTTAAGAAAGAATTGTATTGATACTAAAAATGCTTCGGAGAGAAAAAAGAAAGAAATTGAAACTGAAATTTTAAAACAATTAGATGAAAGTAAAAAGAATACTACAGAAGATAATACAATTTTAGATAATGAAAAATTAATAGAACAATTAAAAGCATCTAATCAAACAAGTATTGCAATGGCACAAACTCTTATTAAACAAAGAGAAACTGAAAATAAAATTGCACAAAAAAGAAACTTCTTATCTCCAGTTGCAATTCATGTTGCTCAATTATTCTTTACAGTATGTGATTTATCATCAATTGAACCAGTCTATCAATATTCACTTAAATTCTATAGAGATATTTTCGGACTTGCAATTGACTCAACACCAAAACCAGTAGAAAAAAAAGGAGAAAAAGTAGATAAGGAATTAAAAGAAAAAGAAGAAAGTGAAAGATTAGAACAAATGAAATTAAATTTCAATAGTATATTATATGATAAAATTTGTATGTCATTATTTGAAAAAGATAAATTAGTATTTTCATTTTTAATGAATTCTAAATTAAAAATGATTCCAATGACTAAAGAAGAAAAAGCTAAATTTAATAAAGAAATTAGATTCCTTGTTACAGGAGGTTCAGGAAAAGAATTTGATGTACCAAATCCAGCAAAAGATGATCCTAGTAATTGGATTAGTCCAGTACAATGGAATTCAGTTTGTGAATTATCACAAGAAATTCAAGCTTATAAAGATGTTGAAAAATCATTTAGTGATAATATTGGTGGATGGAAAAAAGTATTATTAGATTCTGCTACACCATTTGAAGAAACATTCCCAGAACCATTTAATGAATTAACTGATTTTTATAAATTAATTATTCTTAGAATTTTACGTCCTGATAAAACTGTTACAGCTCTAAAAAAATATATTGCTGCTAATATTGGTGAAAAATATACTGTTTCTTCTCAATTTGATATTGGTAAAGCTTATGATGAAAGTAAAAATAGAACTCCTATTTTATTCATTATTTCCCCTGGTGCTGATCCTTTAATTTTAATTGATAAATTATGTAAGAGAGAAGGTAAAACTTTAGAAGATAATGTTAGAACACTTTCTTTAGGTCAAGGACAAGAAAAAGCTGCAATTGATGCTATAGATAAAGCACAAATTAGAGATCAAGAAAAATGGATTTTATTACAAAATTGCCATTTAGCAAAATCATTTATGAATATGTTAGAAAAGAAAATTGATGAAATTGTAGAAACTGGTTCATCTTTCCGTTTATTCTTAACAGCTCTTCCAAGTAATGTAATACCAATATCAATTATTCAAGATTCAATTAAAATTGTAAATGAACCACCTAGAGGATTAAAACAATCACTTCAAAGAACATTTAACACAATTGATGAAACCTCATATGATAAAGCACCAAAACCAACATTATTCAAAAGATTTGCATATGGTTTTGTATTTTTCCATGCATTAATTTTAGAAAGAAGAAAATATGGTCCCTTAGGTTGGAATATACCATATGAATTTTCAAATAGTGATTTATCAATATCACTTGCTCAATTAAAGAACTTTTTAGAAGATTATGATGATATACAATATGCTGCAATGAATTATATGATTGCAGAAGCAAATTATGGTGGAAGAGTAACTGATCCTGCAGATAGAAGATTAATAGCAATATTATTTAAAGATATTTGTTGTGAAGATATTTTAGATGATAGATATTGTTTCAGTAACTTAAAAGATTATCCAGTTCCTGAAGATGGTTCATATAAAGATCATGAAGCTTTCATTAATGATAAAGTTCCACTTAATGCTGCTCCTGAAGTATTTGGTTTAAATGATAATGCTGATATTACTTGTGCTATAGCTGAAACTAATTCATTATTTGGTACTACTTTATTAACTTTACCAAGAACTGTTTCTGCTACTGCTGGAGCTAGTACTGAAGATCAAGTCAAAGCAAGAGCTGAAGAAATATTAAAGAAATTACCAAATAAATTTGATGTTGATGATGTTAGAATGAGACATCCAAATAAATTAGAAGAATCACTTAATTCAGTTCTACATCAAGAATTAATGAGATTTAATAATTTATTAGGTATAGTTAGAACTGCAATGAAAAATTTAAAAGATGCAATTGATGGTAATGCAGTTATGACAAATGAAATAGAAGCAATGTTACAAAGTGTATATGATAATAAAACACCAGAAAATATTGCTAGAGTATCATATCCATCAATGATGCCATTTAGTTCATGGGTAAATGACTTTTTGAAAAAAATAGAATTTTTACAAAAATGGATTGATAATGGTATACCTACAACATTTTGGATATCAGCATTTTACTTTACTCATTCATTTTTAACAGGTATATTACAAAATTATGCAAGAAAATATAAAATTGCTATTGATGAATTAGGATTTGAATTTACAGTAATGAGTGACTTAAAAGAATATGACTTAGAAAAAAAACCAGATGATGGTTGTTATATTTATGGATTTTATATTGAAGGAGCAAGATGGAATTCTGATATTAGATTATTAGATGAGAGTTTACCTAAAATTTTATTACCTACTATGCCTCATGTTTGGTTTAGACCTGCTAAAAAGGATGAATATAAGAAAATAGAAGATTATGAATGTCCTGTTTATAGAACTAGTAGGAGAAGTGGTGAGTTGTTAACTACTGGACAAAGTACTAATTTCTTAATTCATATGTATTTGCCTTTTGATCATAATAAGTTTAATAGTGAACATTGGGTTAAAAGAGGTACTGCTATTATTTGTTCATTAAATGAATAAATGAGTTTTATTTGTTATTAAAATTTATTAATTTTTAATTTTAATTTTTAAATATTGTTTAAAACATTTTTAAATATTATTATTTAGGAATATCTAAATTTAAAAATTTTGTTTTTTTTATTTTTTTAATATTATTTTTTATTTAATTCATTAATTTTATTAATTAAAAATAATAATTTTGATATTTTCATTTAAATTATAATTTAAAAATTATTTTTAAAAAATAAAATGCAAAACAATCCTCTTCTAAATCAATTAGCCTTTGATATAGTAAAAGACAAAGCAATAGAAGATAAAACAAAAGAAATAATGAAAGAGCAAGAAGAAAAGCAAAAAGAACAAGAAAAATTAAAAAAATTAAAAGAAGAAGATGAAGATGATGATTTTGACGAAGTAGACTCAGAAGAAGAAAGAATAATGAAAGCAGAATTAGAAAAAATGAAAGGTGAAGCCTTAAAAAAAAAAGAACAAGCAGCAAGAAGAGCAAAAGAAAAATATGGTCAATATAGAGAAATAATAGAAACTGAATTTTTAGACACATGTTTAAAAAATAAAAGAGTAGTTTGTCATTTTTATCATAATGATTTTGAAAGATGTAAAATTTTAGATAATCATATAAAAAAAATTGCAAATGAACATCCTGAAACTTTATTTATTAGAATTAATGCTGAAAAAACTCCTTTTTTTACAGCAAAATTAAATATTAGAGTTTTACCTACTTTAATTATGTTTGTTGATGGAAAAGCTATTGGGAGATTTATTGGTTTTCAAGATTTTGGTATGAGTGATGATTTTCCTACTATTAATATCACCAGAAAGTTAGTTTTGTATAAAATGATTTTACCTAAGAATAAAGCTGAGAAAGGAGAAATTAATATTAATAAAAAAGCAGGAAGTGATGATGAGGATTCTGATTAATAAAAATTGGTTTTTTTTTTAATTTTTTAATTTTTAAATTATTAATATTTGAAAACGTTTTTTTTATTTTAAATTTATTTTTTCAATTATTATATTAATTGTCAAATTTTTATTTTAACATCAATTTAACTTTTTTATATAATTCAAATAGTAAAAAATAAAATGATTATTAAAAAATGATGAAATATAAAAATAAAATTCTATAATAAAAGAAAATATTTATTTAAAGAAAGTTTTAATTAAAACTATTAAAAATAAATATTTATATAATAAAATAAAAATTTATTTCTATTTTAATTTTTATTCTTAATTTAAAAAAAAAAAATAAAAATAATTTAAAATATTTTATAATATAAATAATCTTTTATAATTCATATAAATTTAATTATTCTTCTTTATCTTTTTCTTTTTCTTCCTTTTGTTTTTCTTTCAATAAATAAATTAAAATTTTAATAAAAATATTAGCAAAATCAACAAAAAGCATTTTAGCATCCATTAAAGTATCATTATTATAACCATAATTAGCTTTTTGAATAATATGTTGAGTATCAACAATAATATAACCAACAGCCATAATCATTCCAATAATCAATTCTAATTTCCCATTCCAAATAAAAATATTAATAATAGAAAGAATAAATAAAGCACATGAAACACCTAAATAAATTAAAACCCTTTTTGAAGTTAATAAAGCAAAAGCAGAAAAAGAGAAAAATATTAAAGAAGTCATTAAAAGTGCTTCAAGGGAAATTTGATAAAAATATATTTTTTGTGATTTAGATAATTCAAATGGAATTACACTTAATGAACCACCAATTGCAATTGCATAACCATAAAATGAAAGTAAATTCATTTTTTTTGAAAAAGATGAATATTTTGAAGAAAAAATTAAAATAATATCTGCAATAATTGAACCAATTCCTAAAGCATAAAAAATAAAATATGGTATGTGAATATATTGATTAAGTATGAATGTTAATAAAGATACGAGTAATCCACTTCCTAATGCTGCGTATACTTTTGTTAAATGTTGTTGTGTTTTTGGTTGACTAATTTTTTTATTTTGTTATATAATTTTATATTCTTACATATCACTTAAGTCGAAAAGATTTGACATATCCATTTTTTTTATATATTTTTTTATTTTGATGAACACGTAATATATATGATATGGAGTTAATTAATTTTTTTTTTTAAATAGTTAATTCTTTTCAAACCAATTTATTAAACTTATTTATTGAATAATTAATATTTTTGTTAGATTTTAAATGTATTTTTAGTTGAAGATAAATAATTTTATTATATCATTTTTTTAGGCTGTTAATATATATTAATTAAGTTTTAATATTGATTTAAATTATTATCTTAATTACTATCATTATAAAATGATTGAAATATTAATTATGTTTAATAATTATATATTAAGAAAATAAATGAACATAAAAAAAATTTGAAATTAAATTTATCAAAAAAAAATAGAATATTCTTTTAATTAAAAAATGTAATTTATTCTTTATTTATTATTTATTTAAAATCATAAAAAAATTTTAAATAAACAAATAAATAAAAAAAATAAAATAAAAACTCAAAAATATGATGAAAAAATAGCCATTTACCAAGATAAATTTATATGGTTGCCCAATGATAGGTCTGAATAAAAAAAGAAAAAAAATGAATAATTTAAATATCTAAATTTAAATATTTTAAAATCGATAAATAATCCTAATAAATAAACTTCTTCTTAGTAAAGTCAACTCCAGTAGTAGGATCAACATTTAAATTAGTAGCACATTTCGAATGATAAATTTTCATATTAGGATAAAACACAAAAACAGTACTTCCAATTTTTTTCCCACATAGATTACAAAGAGTATCTTGATCAATACAAACATATCTTCTTTTTAATCTAAAATTTTCTAATTCTTTATATTCAAGTGCTTTATCAGATAAATTTTTTGCAATTCTAAATTTATTAGATAAAACTGTATATTCTTCAGTTATTCTCATTAAATATTCAAAAAATGATCCTTTACCACAAATATTCCAATGTTCTCCTGCACATTCTAAAACAACTTTTGGATCTAAGTCATCTATTGAAACAGTTTTCATTAAATTTAACATTTCATCCTCAAATGGTTTTATTAGGTCTTCTGTTTCCTTTATTTTTTTTCTTAATTCATCTATTTCATTTTTTATTTCTTCTTTTTCTGCTTCTGTTATATCTTTTTTTTCATCTAATTTATTATTTAATATTTTGTTTTTATTTTCTATTTCATTATTACATTCATCAATACTTTCTTGATATATGTTAAATTGATCTTTTAATATTTTAAAATATGTTTGATAAATATCTGGTTTAACTTCTTTATTTTCTTCACAGTATTTATGTAATGAATCAAAATTTTTTTTTCCTGTTTTTGCATTATTGAATAATTCTATTATTGCATTATCATGTTGATTTAATTGAGAATATAAATAAATTTTAGCTTCAAATAACCAAGAATTTTTTATTTTTTCAAATATTGTTTGCTTATTATATACTGAATTTTCAGCAGTTAAATATTTCATAAATTCTTTATAATTAGTTTCTACACTACCTTCAATAGTTACTTCTTCTTTTGTTATTGTTTCAGAAAATTGACTAAATAATTTATCAATATAGTATTGTAAAAGTAATGTTTGGAAATGAGGATCAGGACAATTTTTATTATAATATTCCAAAAATAATTTTCTTAAATCATCATTTGATTTATTTTCATTATTAATTTTCCCTATAATACTATTTAAAAAAAAATCTAAACTAACAATTTGACTTGAAATTGCAACTTCAAATGCTGTTGTTGGATATTTTTTAAGTAACCATACAATATAATTTTCAAATAAATGAGTATTAGTATCTCTATTAATAATATCAGTTCTAAATCTTTCAAAAATTCTTTTAGTTTTATCTTTAGCTTCAAGATTTAAAAATCCAGTATCTTTATTATCTCCTTTTGATTCTAATTCACCAAAATTTTTCCACACTTCCAAAGCGTCTTTAAAATTACCTTTTTTTTCATAAAAATAAGCAAGAGCTATTTTTTTTTCTGGTTCATCGCCTTTGAAAAAATCATCTTTTGATAAATCACTATATTCACAATTAAAAGAAGCATTATCAATTACTCCTGAAATTTCTCCTCTTTTTCTTAATTGAATATATGCTTTTACTAAAGTAATATTCATTAAACCTAAAAGTTTAGGAATTGTAATTTTTGAAGTTGAATCTGTTAAATTAATTGGTGATGATAAATCATGCATAAAATTTAAATCTGAAATATCTTTATAATCATCTTTTGGAAATGAGCATATTTTCATAATATAATCTCTTTTAGTTAATAATACTATAATTAATTGATTTAATGCACTTTCCATTTCTTCATTATATTTTTGATTTTCTGATTTATTTTTTATAATGTAATCTATTTGATTTGATGATATATCAGTTGTGATTTGTTTCTCTTTATCTGTGTGAATAATATTAACTCCTAATTTAGAATAAAACATATAAATATATTCACAAGGATCAAAATTAGTTAATACTAAATATTTCCCAAAATTATCAAATAATTTTAATTTAAGTGAATTCCAAGCAGCACTAAGATAAAATTTTTCAATTTCACTATATTTATTATTACTATATATTATAACATTATTATTTAATTTATCTAAAGCTTCATCAAATTTTCCATTTTCTAATAATAACTTAATTTGATTTTCATAAGGAGATTCTTTTAATTCATAAACTCTACAAACTCCTGCAGTAGCTTCTAATAACATAATAACTCTTTCTCCATTAGAAAAAATAAATTTTCCATTACATCCTTCATCTAATTCTTGAGTTTGAATAAGTTCATAATTTCTTCCTTTAAATAAATAAATTAGAACTTTAGTTTTATTTAACATTATAAGATAATTTTTATGATCTACAGAAGTAACTAAATAAATATCAGTAAATTGAATAGGATTAATATTTTTAGTACTTCCTTTATTTAAAAAAATACCAACACAACCAACATCAGGGAAAGTTGCTAATAAACCTTGATTTGTATATTTTATTGTTTTTGGATTCTCAATTTCAAATTCATTACTTTTATTAGTTTTTAAATCTAAAAAATATCCTTTTTTCCCTGTTATATAATAACATGAATTTTCACAAAATTCTAAATTACCAAATGTAGGAATATCATTTAAAGTTATTTCTTTTTCATAAAAAATATTTTTTTCAAAAAATAATTTTTTTTCATAATTGTATTCAAAAAATTTTACTTTTTTCTTTTTATTAACTGTTAAAATTATATTTGGATAAGTTGCATTAGTTGCAATTGTAACAACATTACTATAAATTTGTTTAAGAGAAGCTAAATGAATTAAAGTTTTAACTTGATAAACTTCAACATTCCCTTCAACTAAAATAAAAACAATTTGACTATCATTTGATTTTGAAACACAAATTTGATCAACTTTATGTCCAAATTTTACTTCTCCACATTTATTTAAATCTGAATATCCAGTATTATTTTTATTTGTTTCTTTTTTTGATATTTCTAATGATTGAAGGTTTCCTTTGTTATCTGCGACTATTAAATAATCATTGTATAAATCTGCACATATTATATTTGGTAATAGGGTTTTGTTTATAAATTTTGCTTCAAATGTTTTATCCATTTTGTTAAATAATATATTTTATTTTTTTTTGATTTTTATTTTTTTATTTGGATTTTTTTTAATAATTTAATTTTTTTTAAAAATGAAAATAATAAAAAATATTTTTCAATTAAAGTCTTTTTAGTGTTTTTATTTTATTTTATCATTTTAAATTATTTTATAGTCTTTTTTTTAAAGATGATTTTTATTATTAATTAAATCATCGTCATATTAAAAAAGAAAAAACTCAATTAAAAAATTAAAAAACAAATTTCATAAAAAATAAAATATGACAAAACCTAAATTTATATAAAACACACTAAATTATTTATTATAAATTATAAAATATCCATATCAATAATTCAATTGATTAGTTTAATTATTATATATTTCCAATTGATAAAAAGTTAATTCACCAATTAATTTTTAAAATAAATAATTCCATATATTTATATTTAATAATAATATAATAAAAATAATAATATGAAAAAAAAACAAAAAAATAAAAAAAACCCAATCAATAAACAAAAAATAATTATTATTCATCCTAAATTAAACTTTAAAAATATAATAATTAAATAACACATATATAAAAAAAAATGGAACCAGAAAATCAAAATAATCAAGAAGAAGAAGAGCAAAATCAAGAAGTATTAGACGATGATTATTTAGTCCAACTACATCAATATTTAATACAAATGAAAGAAGAAAGAAAAAAAGCAGAACAAGATGCAAATTTACTTGATGGAAGAATTAGAATGTTAAAACAAGAAGAAGATAAAAAATTAAAACAAATAGAAGTAACACGTAAAAAAACAAGAGAAAAAAAAACATCATTACAACAATTAGAAGAAGAAAAAATTAAAAAAATGGAATTTAAAAATAGAAAACAAAAAGAATTAGAAGCAAAAAGAGAACAAAATAAAAAACAAAAAGATAGTATTAGAAAAGCAATAGAGATGAAACAAGAAGAAAAAAAAAGACAAATGGATGAAGATTTGAAAAATATGAGAGAACAAAGAAAAAATAATGAAGAAATGAGAAAATATTTAGAAATTGAAGAACTTTCAAATAAAAAAACACAAGCTGATTATATTAAAAGTCAACATATTATTGCTGAAGAAAAAAGAAGAGCTATTGAATTAGAAAAAAAAAATAAAATTAGAGAAGAATTAGAAAATAAAATTGCTGAAGAAGAAAATAGAATTTTACAAGCTGAAAGTAAAAAACAAAAACTTGAAGAAGAAGAAATTGAAATTATGAAAAAATTAAAAACTACTACTCAAGTACATGAACAAATGGTCCAAGATTATGAAAAATTAACAAACTCTTCTTATAAAAAACAATATAATAATAATAATAATGCTAATAATACTAATCAATAATCTTTTTTTTTTTATTTTTATCATTTAAAAAAAGTAAATTTATTGTTTTTATTTTTTATTCCAATTATTTCTTTTTAATAATTAATTAATAATTAGTTTGTTTATTGATTAATATATATATATTATAAATATTATTATATCATTTATCAAAGTAATTTAACTAATGATAAAAATATTTGATTTTTTTTTAACTTTATATTTATTTTCTTTAAAGAATTCAAACTTAATTTACTAAATTTTTTGGATTTATAATTTTTTACTATTTTTATTTATAATCTTCAGCTTAAGATTTTTTATATATTAAATTAAATATTTTTGTAATTCCTGAAGAATTATAATGATTCTTTTTAAATATATTTATGAAAAAATTTTTAGAAGATTGAATTGGATTAAATATAAATTCATTTGTATTTATTAAATAGTAATATATGGAAATTTTTTTTCTTTGAGTAATATTTTCTTTTATATTTACTATTTATTAAATGGAAGTTTGGACTTTTTTCACTCAAATTAATTAAAAAAATGTCTAATATTTAATAAATTATATTAATGAATAATATAATAAATATATATTATTTCAAATATAGGAAAAGAATGATTATTTAAATGAAAGATATATTTTCAAACAAAAAAAATATATAAGAATAATATTATTCCATATTTTAAAAAATTAAAAGATTCAAATACTATTAATCATGACAACTATATATATTTATTATATATATTTAATCAACTTTCAAATTAAATTGAATATCCCAAATATCCTCACTTTCAGTAATATCAAATTTAAAATCTTCAATTACTTTTAATTCTTTTTCTGATAAATTACTTAATAATTTCTCATCTCTTTTTGATAATCTTGAAATTACAATTCTACTTATTATTTTAATTTCTTGACTCCAATGATTTTCAATATTTTGAACTAATTGTGATAAGAAAGATAATTGTAAATTTGCTTTATATAATTCAACAATGAAATTTTCATTTTTAAAAAAAATTAAACTTCTATCAGCAATAAGAAAACTCAAATCATTAAAACAAATTTTTATCTTTCTAAATATTTTATTAGATAAATTCTTTTCAATATTCCCAATTAAGTTATTAGTAAAAACACTTTCAATAATATCTAAATAAATTATAATTCGATCAGGATATCTTACAGGCCAAGTTCTAATAAGATAATTTAATATTTCCCTTAAAATATTATTATCAAATACCATTAATTTAAAAATTGTTTCTTTAAGTATATTTTGTTTACAAATATTTTTACATTTTAATAAAGGACAAATAATATCAGTAATTACACTCATATATTTTTCATTAATTGGTTTTTTTGCTCCTAAAATAATACATTTAATTAAATCTAAACATTCACCTAAACATAATAAATTTATATTTTCATTTCTTGTAATATCAATTAATATATTACAAATATTATTTAAAATAAATGTTCGATAATTAAGAGAAGATATATAAATTTTATATATTATTAATTTTATAATTATTCTTTCTTCATTATCTAAAGTCTGCAAAGCTAAAATTAAATCAGAAATAAATTTTAAAGGAATTTTCGAAATTAATAAAAATTCAGTTGGAATATTATTAAGTAAAACAATAAATATATCATATAAATTAAGAATATCTTGCCAAGATTCATTTTTAATTCTAATCATAGAAGGAGTATTATTATTATTATTATCATTTTCATTAACTGCATATTCTTCAATAATTTGTTTAGATAAATTCCCTTCTAAAATATTATAATTTGAATCTGTTACTTTATATTTTGGATATGATCTAACATGAGCAAAATTAATTATTGATATCATTTCTAAAATAATATTTATAAAATTTTCATTATCAAAAATTATATTACTTAAATCTTTTTCTTGTTTTAAATATTTTAATATTTCAACAAATAAAACACTTCTTTTTACTTTATCATTAGGTGATAATTTTTTATTTAGTTTATTAATTTGAATAAATTCTTCTAATGATTTAGAAAATTCTATTATTTTACTATTTGATGAGCTTCCATTATTATTTATTAATGAAACACTATGTCCTTCATTCATACTATTTGTATCACTTTTACTATGATTTGTTTTACTTTTTGAATGATAATGTTTTGAATTTTTTGATAATTTATTTTCATTATTGTCTTTATTATTTGTTGAAAAATTTTGTTTTACTGATTTATCAAAATTGGAATTTATATTATTAGAATTATTGTTATTATTGTAAACATGTTGGTTAAATGTATGTAGTTTAGTTTTTATTAATTTTTCTATTAGATTGTTTATTTCTTTATTATATAATTTATTTGGTGTTTTTTTTGATATTGATGAATTTGGTATAAAGTATTTTTTTGATGATGAAAAGGCTGACATTTAATTTTTTTTATTTATATTTTATTTTTTAATATATAATGTTAAAAAAAAAAATAATTTTTATTTTTTTAAAGTCTATTAGTTATTAAACATAAAAAATTTATTGTTTAAAGATTAAATGGGGATTGGGGATTGGGGATTGGGGATTGGG
>JAJJLH010000253.1:0-31602 GCA_023806865.1 Isotricha sp. YL-2021a
TATAATTTAAATTAAAAAATATTTATTTTTTATTTTATTTTTATAATTATTAATAATAAAAATTATTTTTTTTATTTAATTATTTGATTTAAAATTCCTTTTTAAATTTCATAATTAAAATAATTAATTTTCTTTAGAATAATTGATAATTATCCTTATTTTAAATAAAAAAAATAAATAAATTATATTATATTTTTTAAAACAAAATTTAAAAAGTAATAAAAAAAATTTTTAAAAATCTTAAAACAGAAATTTAATATAATTAAAAAAAACCAAAAATAAAAAAACAAATTTAAAAAAAGTCAAATATCAAAAAAAAAAAAATAAAATTTATTGTCCATCCCCTTTAAAAGAAATAACATTAGTAATTAAATTTTGAATAATTTTTTCATTTTTAATCAATCTACTTTTAATACTTTTAATTTGCATTTGTTCATCTCTAATACTATCTTCCAATTCAAGTAATTCATTTTGTAAAGGTAACAAAGTTTCATCACTTTTCTTAATTTCATCTTCATATCTATCTTTATAACTTTTTGATTCATTAATCCAATTTTGTAATTCTTTATTCATTCCATCAATATCATCTCCAATAAATTCAATAATTTTTCCAATTGGATTACAATTTTTTGTTATTTCCTGAACATAATTTTTAATAGCATCTAAATCAACATTTGAAACTAAATTTTTTTTTTCTTTTTTATCATCCATTATATCATCATGTCTAAAAATATGTTTATCTAATTTCATTCCAGTTCCACTTTTTAATTTTACTTCAGATGCTAAATTATCATTTTTATTATTATTATCAAAATCATCATCTTTTGCATTTTCTGATATTAAACCAGTTGGTTTTTTTTTATTATCATCTTTATTATCATTTTTTATTTCTTTTTTAGAATTTTCTTTTTTTTCATTTTTTTCATTTTTTTCTTCTTTTCCTTTATCATCTTTTTTCTTATTTTTATGATCTAAATATTTTTGAATAAATTTCGAATTGTCGTTTCCATTTGTTGCAGCTTCATAAAATTTTTGAAGGAAATAATTTGTTTTATTTGGTTCTTCACCTTTTAAAATATTAGAACATTTAATTTCAAAATTTTCATTAGTTACAATTTTTGTTATGTCAATTACTTTTTGTAAAATATCTAATTTGTGTCTTGCATCTTTTTCAAAATATTTTGGATCTTCTTCTTGAGGTGTAAAAATTCCTTTTGGAAATCCTGTTTTTTTCATTGTATTCATTACTATGTCGTATATATATTTTGGTGGAGGCTTTTTTAATAGTTTTTCATGCATTTTTGGCTTCTCTATTAATTTTCCAAATAATTCTCCAGTTTTTGACCAGTAATCACTCATTTTAATATATGTTTTTTTTGATTTTTTTTATAATTTTTATAGTCGTTGTATAGGGGTTATTTTTTTTTTTTTTATTTATTTTTTTTTTTGGGTTTTTTTTAAATTTTTTTTTTTTTTTTTTGGTTTTTTTTTGATTTGTTTTAATAAAACATTTTATTAATTTTTAATTATGTATTTTTTTATTTTATTATTATTTATGGAAGGTAAATATAAATCTAAATCAAGGAAAATTTCTAGTTATCTTCCTTCTGATTTATGTGAAGATTTAAGCTTGAATGAAGATTCAAGTGTTGATGAATTAAATGATATTATTTCACCTATTTTAAAAAGTAGAAAATTAAAGTCAAATAAAAGAAGAAGTTCTTCTTTTGATTTTCATGATTTTCATTTAAATTTAATAGAAATTAAACCTTTAGATAATAGAGATTTCCAAATTAATACTAATACAAAATTCATTAAAAATTTAATTCAAACTAATAATAAAAGTGTTAAAAAAATTAATTACAATATTAATTTATTAAATAAACAAATTCCAATTCTTAATAATATTATTACTATAAATAATAAAGAAAATAATAATTCAGATTTAAATCAAGGTTATCAAAATTTAATTAAAATAATAATTAATAATAATAATAATAAAAGTAATAATAATTCATTTATTTCAAATAATTCAAATAATACAAATATAAAACATTCAATATTGAAAAAACAGAAATCAAATAAAAATATAAACAATAAGAAATTAAATGAAAAAAAAATAAAAAAAAAATCCAAAAAAAACCAAAAAGAAAAATACGAAATAATATTACCAAGAAAAAAAACAAGTGACAATTCCTTACAAAATATAAAAACAGTAAAATTTAATTTAGAAAAAATTAACAATGAAAATTATATTAATTCAATAAATGGAATATCAATACAAAAAATACCAAAAATTCCAGTTAAAAAATATTCAAGTAAAAATAATATTCAAAGAGAATTTATTGATCCAGATATTTTAAATACAAATCAAACTTTTAAAGAATTTTTAAATAATAATACAAATAAATTATCTTCAATAATGAAAGCTTCAATTGGAAGTAGATTCCTTCAAAAAATATTAGATAAAATAGATGAAGATGATATTAATGAAATATTTTTTAAAATTGGAAATGATATTAATGATTTAATATGTGATAATTATGCAAATTATTTTTTACAACAATTAATTTTAAAATGTAATTTAAAACAAAGATTATATTTATATGATAAATTAAAAAAAAATTTTATTAAAATATCAAAAAATATTTCTGGTACTTATTGTATACAAAAATTAATTGAAAAAATTAATAATGAAAAAGAAGAAGAATGATGAGAAAATTATATTAAAGAAAATTTATTAGAATTATCATTTGATACAAATTCAAATCATGTAATTCAAAAAATCATTTCTTCAATTAAAGAAAATGAAAGACAATATATCAATAATTTTATTTATGAAAATTTGTAATATTATGTAAAAATGTAAATGGAATTTGTATTATTAAAAAATTTATTTCTGAAAATAATAGTATTGTAATTATGAATGAAGTTATATATTTATTAAATGAAAATTGTTTAGAAATAACAAAAGATCAATTTGGTAATTATGCTATTCAATATGCAATTGAAAAATATGGTTTTTTAAATTGTTATAATTTTATAAGAATTATTTATCAAAATATTGTTTTTTTAAGTTGTCAAAAATTTTCATCTAATGTTATTGATAAAATTGTTTTATTAAGTTATCAATGTAATTATCAAGATTATAGATTATTAATGGAAATTATGTTTTTTAATATACAAAATTTTAATATTATGAGTCAAAATAAATTTGGAATGTTTGTTTTACAAAATTCATTAAAATTAATGAATATTAATGATAAAGTTATTATAAGAAATTTTTTAGGAAATAAAATTCAAATTGATTTTTATGATAATAAAAATCAATTACAAAAATTAATTCAATTACTATCTTTTTAATTTATTTAAATGTAATGATAATTTTTTCTTGAGTTTAAGAATTCTCTTTTTTAGGGGTTTCTTAAATTAATATTTGAATATTATTTATATATATCTTTTATGAATAATTATAATATGTATTTATTTTAAATAGGTAATTTTAGTTATATTATATTTACTTAACTAATTGTAATAAAAAAATGAGTTTTGAAAATATCTTATAAAAAAAATAAAAAATTTTTTTAAAATTAATTATAAACATTTATATAAATAAAAATAAATTTCCAAAAAATTAAACCTAAAATAAAGCTTATTAAATGGAAGAATATGAAGTAGAAAAAATTATAGATAAAAGAGTAATAAATGGGAAATTAGAATATAAAATAAAATGGGTCGGTTATCCAATGTCACAATGTACATGGGAACCAATAAGAAATTTAGCAAATATAAAACCAATGATAAAAGAATATGAAAATAATGAAATATATGATAAAAAACAAAAAAAAATTTCAGATTTTTATTTAATAGGAAAAAAAAGAGAAAATTCAAATGATTCTTCATTTGAAAATTATAATTACTATTATAAAAAAAATGATTTAAAGATTAATAATAAAAAAAATAAAGAAAAAAAAGTTATTTATATTAATGATAAATATAAAAGTATTTATACTATTAAAAAAGAAAATTCTGAATTAGTTGCAGTTGTTGTTACAGAAGAAAATGGAATTTTAAATAAAATTACTATTCCTACTCAAGAATTAAGAAGATTAAATCCTGATATTTTAATTGATTTTTATGAACAAAGAATTAAATTTTCATAATTTATTTTTTTTATTTTTTTTTTTTTGTGTTTATATTATTTTTTATTAATTGTTCTTTTTTGATTTTTTGTTTATTTAAATGGACTAATTATTAAAATATTATTATTTTTTATTTTTTGTTTTTTAAAATTTTTTTTAATATTCAAAAATGTATTTTTGCTTTTTTTTTGTTTATATAAATAATTAATTTATTTTAATATTAAAAACAGCATTATTAATTTTTTTTATTTTTATTTTTTAATCAATAAATTTTAAAAAATTAGATAAAAGTAAAAAAATATAAATTAAAAAATAAATTTCAATTATAAATAAAAAAATGAAAAATGAAGATAAAAATCAAAAATTTGAAAATGAAAAATCAGATAGTGAAGAATCAGGAAACGAGTCACCAAAAATAGAAAAAGATAATTATGAAGAACTTCCTTCATTATCAAATACAAGATCACAAAATGAAAGAAATTACAATTTAGAAAAACCATGGAAAAACATAGAAAAACAGAAAATAAAATCAAAAGGAACAGAACTTTTTATAGGAAATTTAAACATAGAAACAAAAGAAGAAGAATTATATGAATTATTTAAAAAATATGGTGAAATAATAGATGTAAGAAAATAAAAAATTTATAAATAATATATATTAATAAATATAATTTTATAGATAAGAATACATAAAAATGAACAAACAAAAAAATGTTATGGTTTTGTTAGATTTTCAAATAAAGAATCAACTCAAAAAGGAACAGAATTAAATTTATCAAATTTCAAAGGTAGAAAAATAAAAGTAACAAAAAGTAATGAAAATTCAACATTATTTATTGGAAATATAAGAAAAACATGGACAAAAAATGAAATAGAATCAAAAGTAAGAAGAATATTTCATAATGTATCTCAAATTGAATATTTTCCAGATCCAAATAATCAAAATAAAAATAGAGGTTTTTGTTTTGCTGTTTTTAATAATAGAAAAGAAGCAGTTAAAGCTTTAAATTATGTAAATAATAAAAATGGAATTAATATTGATGGAATTCCAGTCACTTGTGATTGGGCTGATGTTATGGATGATGATGATTCTAATAGTAAACAAATTTTTTTAAGTGGTTTAAATGAAAATGTAAATGAAAATGATTTAAAATTATTATTTAATAAATATGGGAATGTTACTAATATTGTTTTAAGTAAAAATCATTTAAATTCTAAAAGGAAAGATCTTGCTTTTATTACTTTTGAAAATCATGATCAAGCTATTAAGTGTGTTAATAATTTTGTTATTGATAAAAAAAAAATTGGAGATGAAAATATTGTTAAGTGTTTTCATATTGAAAATGATCCTGCTTTAATTAATAAAATTAATATTTCACTTGCTTTTAGTCAACAATCTATGCAGACTAAAAAAAAAATTAAGGATAATAGAAAAAAAATCAATCAAATTAAAAACAATTTTGAAAGTAAAAATAATAATAATAATAATAATAATAGAAATAATAATAGTAATTTAAAAAATAATAATTTAAATGAAGATAATTTATTATTAAATAATCAAAATATGAATAATAATTTAAATGCTAATTTAGCTTCTTTATTAACTAATTTACAAAGTCAATTGGTTAATCAAAATTTAATGAATATTAATTCTTTATTTCCAAATCAATTAGTTGCAATGACTAATTTGATTAATATTTGTAAAGTTAATCCAAATATTTTACAAACTGTTGCTAATATTGGAAATAATATTAATAATAGTACAAATGAAATTAAAGATAATAATTCTTTTAAACAAAATAATAATTATTTAAATAAAAAAAGAAGAAATAATAATCCTTCAAATCACAATCAAGATAATAACATTTTATTAAAATATAAACCTAATAGTGATATAAAATAAATTTAAAAAATTTTATTAAATATAAAAATTAAAATATAAAATAAAATATTAATGAAAAAAAAGAATAAAAAAGTCATTTAAAATTTCGATTCATTAAAGATTATTCAAATGTTGATCTATGCTTTTTGGATTATTGAAATGAATAATGCCTTTTACTAATATAAATTAAAAAATATATTCAAAAAATTATTGAAATTGAAAAATTTTGAATAAAGAGAATTAGGTATAATAATAAAATATTAATTTAAAATATTTTAGGTATTTTTAGTTTATTTGATTTATTTTTAATTTTTTTAAAATTTATGTTCTTATTTATTTTATAATATTTTATTTTATTAATTAATAAATCTATAATTATAGAATTAATTCATTTAAAATTCGTTATATATCAAAAAACAAATTCTGTGTAAATAATTTAAATAATTAATATTTAATTTAATAAGACGTTAAAATAATTATTAATATACTGAAATAAAATATAAGGTTAATATATAAAAAATAGAATCCAAATTAAAATTGTAAAAATATAATTAAATATTTAATTACATTAATATCCAAAATATAAGATAATTTGTTTATAAAAAACTAAAAAAAAAAAATAATATAAAAAATAATATAAAAAGTATAAAAAATATTTAAAGGAAAAATAAAAACAAAAAATCATTTTTAAAAAAACTTTAAATAGCTCTAATTCCAAAAATAAAAAAAATAAAAAATAATTTCATCACAAAATAAAAAATATGATGATATAAAAAAAAATTAATTAAATAAAAATTGACTTCAATTTAAAAAAAACAAATAATAATGATAGACAAAACTCAAAATGAAAATATAACAATGAAAGAAGAACCAATTCCCTTATCATTAAAAATAACAGATATTGACATATCAAAAAATCGTCCAATTCCTCATGATGTAAAATTAGATATTCATTCAGAACAAAATAGTCTTTTTTCACAAGAAATAATAATTATTCCATTTATTTATTATAGTCCAACAGATAAAAAAAAATATTCTTGGGAAGTTAGAAAAACATATAAATCATTTAGAAATTTATTATCATTTATAGAAGAACTTCTCCCAACAAGAAAATATTTTTTAAATTTAAAAAAAACAAAATATAAAAAAAACCAATTAGAAATTCGTCGTCAAAAAGAAAAAACATTACCAATAAATTATAAAGAACAATTTTATACAATTTACAGAATGAATTTTAATAAAATGAAACAAATATCATCAGATCAATTAACTCAATTTATAAAAATGATAATAGATTCATTTTTATATACATATTACACAATAAAAGAATTTTTTGAAATATCAAATCATTCATTTGTATCATATAATAATGGTTTAAAACCAAAAGAAGGAGAAATGTTAAAACAAGCAGAATATTCAACTTGTCAATGGACTTTAATTGATATTTGTCATTGTGTAAAAGGAATTTGTTGTGCTGGGAAAAAAAGATATTGGTTTTTATTAAAAACTGATATGATTTGTTATTTAGATTCTTCAAGTTCAAAAATTGGAAAAGGTGCTTTTTGGTTTGATCAAGTTACTAATGTTGATAAAGTTAAAAATATGATTATTTTAAAAAATTCTATGCATAAATTAAAATTATTTTTTGAAGAAGAATTTCAAAGAGATTTATGGTATAATGAAATTATTTGGAGAGTTGATAAAATTAAAAATAATTATAAAGGAAATATTTTTCATAGTTTTGTATTAGAAAAACAAAAATGTAAATGTAATTGGTTTATTGATGGTAAAGATTATTATTTAGATTTAAAAAATCGTTTATTAAAAGCAAGAGAAAGTGTTTATATTACTGATTGGTGGTTAAGTCCTGAATTATTTTTACAAAGACCAGTTAAAATGGAAGTTTATAAAAATTTAAATTTAGGAGAAGCAATTGATTTATCAAATGAAAATATTTCTCGTTTATGTGATATATTAAAAAAAATAGCAATTAAAGGAGTAAAAGTTTATATTTTATTATATAAAGAAGTTTCACTTGCTTTGAATTTAAATTCAAAGCATTCAAAAACTTTTTTAGTAAATTTACATCCTAATATAAAAGTATGTCGACATCCAAAAAAAAGCTTTGATGTCCTTTGGTCACATCATGAAAAATTAGTAATAATTGATCAACAATATGCTTATGTTGGTGGATTAGATTTATGTTGGGGAAGATATGATTGTCATTCTCATCCTATAATTGAACAAGAAAATAAAGAAGAAATTTATTATTATCCTGGAATTGATTATAATAATGCAAGAATAAGAGATTTTGAAAATGTTAGTAATTATCTTAAAGAAAGTGTTAGTAGAAATATGGTAAAAATGCCTTGGCATGATATTCATTGTTTATTACAAGGACCTGCTGTTTTAGATATTTCCAGACATTTTGTTGAAAGATGGAATTATAGTAAAAGTGGTGAGACTGAAGAAGGAATTACTAATATTAAAACTATTTATACTAGACGTGTTAGTATTACTAAACCTAATTTTTTTAAAGGATTTCTTGGGAATGCTATTAAGAAAGTTATGGAAGGGGAAAAAAAAAAAGATGATAATAGTAATAATAATAATATTACTAAAGGGATTGAGAATATTAATAGTAATCCTAATGTTAATAGTAGTAATATGATTAATAATAATAGTTTTATTGATAAAGATGGGAATAATGGGAATGAAATTAATATTAGTCATCAAAGTAATAAAGGAGCTTTTAAAGATGATAATAGTGGGATTATTAAGAATGCTACTAGTAAAAGATTATTAAGGGATAGTACTGCTAATGTTAAGAATGTTAGCTTTAATATTGTTAATAATAATAATACTATGAATCATATAAATGTTAAAAATAATAATCCTTTAATAATTATTAATGGAGTAAGAGATGCAAATAGTAGTAATAGAAATAATACAAAAACTAATAAATTAAAGTTAAATTTATGGGGGAAAGTTAATGCTAAAAGAGAAAAAAATAATAATAATAATAATAATAATAATAATAATAATAATAATAATAATAATAATAATAATGCATTAATTGATAATAATGTGAAAAAAAAATTATATAAAAACAAAACTTATTATATAAATACAGATAAAAAATTAACAAATGGAGGAAATACATCAGAAATAACAAGTAATACAAATTCAAATATGTTAGATGTAAATTATAATAATAGAGGAAATTTAATAGAAATTGATGAAAATAAAAAAAGTGAAGAAGCCAATTTTGATTTTGTAAGAAAATCATTAACAATAAACTCAATACAACAAAGTGATAGAAATAAAAACACAAATTTAATACAATCACCAAAAGAAAAGAAAAAAAAAACAGACTATTACGAATTATTAAAAAATGGTTTTAAAAAGCAATTAAAATCATTTAAAATATTTAAATCAGCAAATGAAGAACCTCGTTTACAAAATAATATAAATTTACAAACTTATCAAGTTGAATTTAAAGCAAGTGAAATTAAAATGTCATGTCAATGTCTTCGTTCATTAAGTTATTGGTCAGGTGGATTAAAAAATACAGAAACTTCAATTTTAAATGCATATTATCATTTAATAGAAAAAAGTGAATATTACATTTATATAGAAAATCAATTTTTTATATCAAAATCATTTACTGATGAAGAATATCAAGAAATGGGAGCATCAGTATCAAATTTAATAGTAAATGAAATAGCATTAAAAATAAGAGAAAGAATTTTAAAAGCATATCATGAAAAAAAAAAATTTCGAGTTATGATTTTTATTCCTTTATTACCAGGATTTGCAGGACAAGTTCAAGAATCAAGTACATTACAAGTAATATTAAAATTTACATATAAAGCAATTAGTAGAAATAATGGTTTAAGTATAGTAGAAAAATTAAAGGAATTATTAGATGAAAAAAATCCAGATTTATTTAGAGAATATATAGGATTTTTTTCATTAAGAAATCATGATCGTTTAAATGGAATTCCAGTAACAGAATTAATTTATATTCATTCTAAATTAATGATTGTTGATGATAAATATGTTATTATGGGAAGTGCTAATATTAATGATAGATCAATGATTGGTGATAGAGATTCTGAATTTGCTGTTTTATTTAAAGATGAAAATGAAAGTGAAAATTATAATTCTATTATGAATGGACAAAATTATAAAGCTTCACTTTTTGCAAGGAGTTTAAGGATTAATTTATGGAAGGAACATTTAGGTATTAATGATGATAATGATAATTTTAATTTGCTAATTGATCCTTTAAGTGATAATGTTTGGAAATTTATTAATGATACTGCAAAAGTTAATACAGAAACTTATAGAGAAGTTTTTAATTGTTATCCTGATGATAAATTTGCTTATTTTAAAGATATTCCTAATAGGAAAGATTATAATGAACAAGATTTAGTGAAAATGATTGAAAAGTATAATTTAAATAAGGATAAAATTAAGGGACATATAGTAGAGTTTCCTTTGGAATTTTTAAGTAAGGAAATTTTGGAGAGGTCTTTTTTTTCTGCTGAAATGTTTGTTCCTATTAAAAATTTTGTTTAATTTTTTATTTTATTTATAATTATATTTTATATATATATTATATATTGGATCATAATATAATAAATGATATAGTATTTTTTAATACATTATTATAATAAGCCTAAAAATTTTTTAAAGTTAATAAAAAAATTCATAAATCAAAAATAAAAAAAAAAATTAATTTAAAAACAATTAAAAAAAACCAAAAAAAAAAAAAAAAATCCAAAATTAAAATCATATTCAAAAAAAAAAACCAATCTTTACCCAAGCATAAAAATCCTTGAACTAATATCATCCATTAACCATTCCAATCCATTTTCCAACCCATTTCCATTTAACCCACAACAAGGCATAATAATCCAATGTCTAGTAGTAATAGTATCTAATTCCAAAATATTTTTAATTTCTTCAACATTTAAAGCTCCATTAATATCTTGTTTATTACAAAAAACTAATAAAGTAGCTCCTGCTAATTTTTCTTGTTTTAATAAATTATGTAATTCATCTTTACAATCATTTAATCTTAATTTATCAGAACTATCAACAACCCAAATCACACCATCTGTTTCTTCAAAGTAATTTCTCCAATATGAACGAATTGTTGTTTGTCCTCCTATATCCCAAAAATTTATTGTATTTGATTTGTATTTTAATGTGTTTATTGTAAAACCTAATGTTGGTGATGTTGATGTTGGATCTTGAGAAAGGAAACTTTTTATTATTGTTGTTTTACCACTATTATCTAAACCTAAGGTTAATATACGAACTTGATGCTCTTTTAATTTGATTTTACGAAGAATTTTCATTAAACCCATTTTTTTTTTTTAAATGGTTTTTTTTTATTTTTTTTATTTAAATTTTTGAAAAAAAATATATTTTTTTTAATTTGTTTTTTTTTTTGTTTTTTTTTATATTATATGGAAAATTTATATAAATTTCCTTTTGTTCATAAACATTTATTAAGTAAATTAGGTAAATTAAAAGGGAATTGTTGTGTATGTAATAGAATAAATGAAAATGAAGAATGTTATTATTGTCAAGAATGTAATAATTTTTATTTTTGTTTTGATTGTTCAAAACATGCATCAGAAGAAGAAATGTTAAAATTACATCCTCATAAATTAAAACCAACAAAAAGATATATGTGGTCATGTGATAAATGTGCATCTACAGTTTATAGTTCTGGTTTAAGTATGTGTTGTATAAATTGTGATTTTGATGTTTGTGTTAATTGCTTTTGGGGATTAAATAAAATAGAAAAAATATATTAAATTTTAATATGATTTTTTTTTTTTTAAATTTTAATTTTTATTTTTTAAGTTTTAATTGATAATGGAAACAAAAACTCAAAATATGAAAGTAAATTTTCAAAAAATAAAAATTAGGGTTATTTTAATTGGAAAGGAAAAAATTATTTTTATTTTAATGGTAAATGTATAACAGGACCATATACTTTTCTTCCAATCTTAATAACATCATTAATTATTATATTTCCAAATGTACTTTTTTTAACATGTAATTTTAGTGTAAGATAATAAATTTATAATAAAATAGTATTTAAAAAAAGAATATACAATTGCACCATTTATCATTGAATTAGTATTATGTTTAATTGTTATTGTAATTTTTATTATTTTTGGTTTTTCTGATCCAGGTTTAATGAAAAGAAATGAAATTAATAATGATTTACATACGAAAAAAATTAAATTTGTTCATAAAGGAAATTATGTTAATACAAAAATATGTGAAATTTGTAAAATTACTATGCCTTTGAGAAGTAATCATTGTTCAATTTGTAATAATTGTATTTTACATTTTGATCATCATTCTATTTGGACTGGAAATTGTGTTGGGAAAGGAAATTATTTTTTCTCAATTTTATCATTAATTTCTATTAATGTAAATTGTATATATATTTGTGTTTTTTTTATATTACAATTTATAGATATTCTTAAGGATATTCCAAGTGGAAAAGAAGAAAAAAAAAATTATATTAATTATTATTATATTAATTTATTAGGTTCTTCAATTTCAATTGTTGTTGTTTTATGTATTTTAATTTTTTCAATTATATATTTAATTTCTAATTTAAAAAACATATTTAATAATATAACTAGATTTGAAAATTCAGAAAAATTATTAAATTCTCAAATAGGAAATATTTATAATAAAGGAGCAGGGAATAATCTAAAAGAATTTATGAATAGAAAATTACCAGAATATAATGTTTTAAAACAATTAAATGAAAATGAAAATGATTATAAAGAAAAATTAATTATGAAAAATCAAGGAAATAATAATGAAAATGAATATAATAAAGTTAATGAAAAAAGTAATATTTCAGATAGGAAAAATAATAGTTTTACTGATATTATGTCTAATAAAAAACAAAAAAATGTTACAAATAGACCTAGTAAAACTGAAAATAATAATGAAAAAAATTCAATGATGAGTTCAGGAAGAGAATTAAAAAGTATTGATATTGAAGATTTAAATTCTTTTATTTCTATTCCTAAAGAAAATTCTATATCTATTGATGTACCAAAGGAAAATTCATTTGATAATTAATTATAGATATAAATTTTATATTTAAATAATTTTTTTTTATTCTCAAAAATTATTTTTACATAAAGAATATAAAAAAATTAATTTATTTTTTTTAAATATAAATTTAAATTTATTATGTCAATTGAAGATGATAATAAAATTTTTACTGAAAAACAAAATTATATTATTTTCCCAGAAGTTGATAGAATACCAAGTAATAAAATATATGATGCATATTCAAAATTATATGAAGCTTATAATAAATTATATAAAGAAAAAGAAATTGCAGTAAACTCTTTAAAAAAAGAAATATTAAATAATGATCAACAAAGAAATTATATTGAAATATTAAAACAAACAATTGAAAGTTCTTTAATTCAATCTGGTTTAAAAGAAAAAATATTAAATGAAAATAATAATAATTATAATAATAATTCAATAGAAAATAATAATGAAAATTTAAATGATACTTTCATATCAAATGTTATTAAAATAACATCTTTAAATAATAATTTAGAACAATTAAAAGGTGATAATACAAGTTTAACTCTTGAAAAAGCAAAATTAAATCAAGAAATAAAAAAAATAAATGAAGAAAATGAAAAATTTAAAGAAAAAATATTAAATTCTTTAGAAAGTGGGATTAAAGAATTAAAAGAAGCAAAATTAAAAATTAAAACATTAGAAAGTGAAAAAGATTCTTTAATTAAAGAATTAGATGAATCAAATGAATATAATGAAAAATTAATGGAAACTTTAAAAAAATTTGAACAAGATAATGATGAGACAAGTGAAGGAATAAAAATGTTAAAAAAAAATTTTGAAAATCAAATAAAAAATAATGTTGATAAATATACTAAAGTAAAAGAAGATAATGAAAAATTGAAAACTTTAAATAATGAATTATTGAAAAATAATGAATTTTATAAAGAAAATAAAAAAATATTAAATGAACAAAATAATAAAATAAAATGTGAAAATATTGATTTAAAAACTGAATTACAAAAAATAAAAGTTGATTTTTCTAATTCTCTTCAATCAAATGCTAAATTAAATAATGATTATCATAATTTATTAAAATTAAATGATGAATTACAAAAACAAATTAGAATAAATGGAGAAGAAAAAAGTCAAATTTTAAATGAACAAAATAGACTTAATCAAATTTTAGTTCAGAGAAATAGTGAATTATTTACTTTACAAGACCAATTTAATGAAGTTCAAACTAAATTAAATTCTTTAAATAATATTCAAAGTACTACTACAACTTTTTCAAATGAAAATAATAATAATACAATTTCAAGTCCTCAAAAAAATTTAAATAATAAAAATAATAATAATATTAATTGTAATAATAATTTAAATAATAATAATAATTTTAATAATGAATTTAAAATTTCTATTTATAATTGTTTAGATACTTGTCATGAATTTTTGAATAATTATAGAGAATTAAGCCAAGAAAATAAATATTTTGATTTTAATAATAAATATATTATTAAATTAGTTAATATTATAAATATACTTTCATTAAAATGTGAAGAATGTTATCAACTTTTAAATAATAATACAAATTCTAGAGTTAATTATCAAAAAAATGATATTGAAGGATTATATAATGAAATTAAATCATATAAATCAGATAATAAAAAATTATATGAAAGAAATAAACAATTAATGGATGAAAATGCTAAATTATTTTATATAAATAAAGAAAATAAATTTTATTTTAAATTCATTTCTCGTATAATAAAACATCATATTTCAAATTATGATATAAAAAATATTTTACATCAAATAATTTTAGTAAATGATAAAGCAATTGGATTAGAAATAGATAAAAATAGAGTAGAAACAAAATTAGAATCTTTAATGAAAGATTCAAATTCAAATATAAATGAAATAAATAAATCTAAAAATTTTATTAAAGATATTGAAAATGAAATAAATGATAAATTTGTTCAATTAAAATTATTAGATAATCAATTAAAAGAATTTGAAAGAATCTTAACAAATAATGAAATCAAATATTAAACTTATAAATAATAATTAATTAATTGTCCTTATTATTTTAATATACTATATTTTTTTTTATAAAAAAACAATATATAAAATAAATTAATTACTATTGATTTCAAAACTCATAATTAAAAAATTGTTTCCTCCCAAAAAAAAATATTTATAAAATAAAATACATTTATAAACAAAATTAAAAATCATCAAACCATGATTTACTTTCTTTTTTAATATTATTATTATCATTTTTTTCTTGAAAATTTCTAATTGTTTCTTTTGCTTTTATTATATTATTATTATTTTCTAATTTTTCTTGTAGAATAAAATTACTAAAAGGTTTTGATAAATTAGTTAATAAATTTCCATCATCTGATTCTTTAATTTGAGGAAAAAAAGGAGGTTGCATTTTTTGTCTTTTTAACAATTTAAAATTAAATCCATTAAAAAATTCATTTTGAATAATATCTTTATAAGTACAAATTCTTTTTTTATCATCTTTTTCTAAAATTTTCTCTAAAAAATTTTTAAAAATAACATTATCTTGATTTTCATTTTCTTTATAATTGACATTTTTATTTAAAATTTCTTTATAAATTGAATCAACATTTTGACTAACATTTCCAAAGGGAAATTCACCATAATATAATAAATATAATAAAATTCCAACAGACCAATAATCACAAGAATAAGAATAATTATGTCCATTTATTATTTCTGGAGGAAGATATAAAGGAGTTCCAATTAAAGAATTTGTTTTATTTTCTTTTATTCTTTTTGATGAACTAAAATCAATTAATTTAATATAACCATTTTTAATTAAGATAATATTTTCTGCTTTAATATCACGATGTATTATTCCTCTATATTTTAAATTTTCTAATATTACAAAAAGTGATGCTGCATAAAATCTTATTATTTTTAAATTGTTTATTTGTTTATTTATTTGAATAAATTGAGATAAGGTTATACCATTTAAATATTCTTCTATAAAAAAACACCAGTTATTATTTTTTAATGTTTTAACATAGGAAATTATAAATGGATGATCTAATCTTTTTGATGCTTTTTTTTCATTTTGTATACATAAACTTATTATATTTTTTCTATTCTTTTTCTTTTGATTATCTATATAAATTGCTTTAATTGTATAAAAAAATATTTTATTGTGTGCTAAATAAATTTTACTATATTTTCCATTATATAATGTTGATAAGTAATATAAATTATTTGGAAAAAGTTCAATATCTTCTAAACAAAGTTTTCTTTTTATTAAATCATTTAATATAGGATCTTTCATTAATTGATAAAAATCTTGTTTATAAATAGAATATAAAATTAATTCTTCTGATGAACAAATTATTTCACTTTTTGCATTTTTTTCATTTAATAAAAAAATTTCTCCAAATGAACTTCCTTGATTATATTCTTTATATGTATCATTATCAACAATAAATTTAACTTTTCCTTTAATTATATAATAAACTTTATTAACAATATCACCTTTTTTAATTATTTTATCATCTTTTTTAAAATTTTCAATATTTATATTTTTAATTACATTAAATAAATCAAATCCTTTTACATTTTGAAAAAAATAAATTTGTTGAATATTAATAATAAATTGTTTTAAATTTGATTCTTTAATTGGAATATTTGTTAATAAATCATCATAATAACATTCATAAGTAATTAAATGATTTGAAGTTGCTAAAATATTTAAAGGACTTAATCCAAAAGGATATTCAATTCCTAAAATATCTCCTGGGAATAAAGTAATATTTTTTGAGAGTTTTTTTAATCCTGTTTTTTTAATTGCAGTACCTGAAATTATAATACTTATTTTTTTATATTTTTTTTTTTCTTTTTGCTTTTCAATATCATAAATATAATCTCCTTTTTTATATTCTTTTATTTTAAATAATGGATAAATTTTATCATAATTTTCATTTATTATTTCTTCAAATATTTTTTCTTTTGATAAGGAAAATTTTAAGAAATTAAACATTATTTTTTTTTTATAATTAGTTCCAAATAATTCAATAAAAGCAAATGCAGGAAAAATATTACAACTTGTATCTTCTTTAGCAATTAATTTATATTTAGGATTAAATTTTAATATATTATTATAATTAATATCTTCTTCAAAATTATCATTATAAAATGTATTTTTTAAATCATAATAATCTCCATTTTTAAAATTAGTAATTTCATTATTATTCTCATCAACTAAAATTAATTCTCCATTATTAATTTCAAATAAACAATTTAAATCTTTAATAACATGTCCTTTTTTATAAAAATTATGAGAAGTTAAATATTCTAAATTATTAATAACATTTATATCAAAACCAGAAAAAATAATACATTGAAAATTAGTTTTATATAAAATTTCTCTTGAGATTTCAGAAAAAGAATTTAAATCAATAATATAAAAATTTAAATCAGTGTAAGCAAAAGCATCATAATTTCTTACAATATTATCATTAATTAAAGCCAATTCTCCAAATATATTTCCTTGATCTAATAATAATTTTTTTTTTGTAGGTAAAGTAATTTCAACTTTTCCTTTTTTAATAATAAATAAACAACTTCCATCATCGCCTTTATAAAAAATTGAAGTTTTTTCTTCTATTTGAAATTCTTTTAATTCATTAATTATATAAAATAAAGTTTCTTTTTTTATATTATGAAATAAATAATGATTTGATAATACAACTGATAAATAATTTTCATCATTTCTTGAAAAAGTTTCTTCTGATAATTCATATTTAATTTTTTTTTTTTCATTTATTTTTTGATTTTCTTCTGTTTCATTATTATTCATATTATTATTATTTTCATTACTATTTTTATTATTTAATTCTTCTTTATTTAATTTTATTCTTGTTTTAAATCTTTTAATTGGAGTTTTATTTGTTGTTGTTTTACTTTGTTTTGGTAAAGTTGATGTTGTAAAATTAATTTTATTAATTTTTTCTAAACTTTTAACTTTTTTAAATTCTTTCATTATTACAATATTCTTTTTTAAATCAAAAATTTTTTCATATTTCTTAGGAATTTTTTTTAATACAACTGTATAAGATTTTTTCTTTTTTTTTCTTAAAATTATTTTTTCTGTAGTCAATCTATGTAATCTTCTTTTATTTGTCATTCTTTTAGATAATAATTTTGATATTGTTTTATTTTTATTAATAATATTAGGAGAACGATTATCAAATTGAGGTACAAAAATTTCATTTGGTGTTGAATTGCTATTTCCTGTTTTACAATTAGGACAAATTCCCATTTAAATATTTAAAAAAAATATTAGTTTTAATTAATATTTTTGGTTTTTATATAATTATGAAAAAAATTTATTATTTTTTTTCTTTTAATATATTATTTTTTTTGTTTTATTTTTTAAAATTTCTTTTTTTAGTTTTATTTGTTCTTATAAAATTTTCTAAAGAATTATCTTTTGTTAAATATAATTTTGCTTGACTAAATAATTTTTCATCTGAAATTGATTGAAGTGAAATTATTGAATTTGTTTCTTTTTTTTTTATTCCTTTTACATTAATATAATTATGAGAAATCCCTGAAAAATTATTTTTAATATTATTAGAATTACTACTATAATTATTATTATCATTACTACTTATTTCATATAAAGGATCTTCTAAATTAATATTTAAACTTTTATAATTTTTCAATTTTTTATTTTTTGATAAACTCAAACTAATAGAATCAGGTGATTTTAATTTTGAATTTTCTGCAGTTTTAGTATCTTTTGAATTCTTTTTTGTTAAACTATTTTCATTTGAATCTGATAAATTTATATTATCATAAATATAATAAGGTGATTTTGGACTCAATATATTTTTATCATTATTATTTTTGAATAAATAATTAAAATTTGGTATTTTAATTGATTTACTTTTAATTTTTTTTTTTGATATTGGTTTTTTTTTTATTTTATCAGAAATAAATGAATTTGATGTTTCTATTGTATTTGAAATTGTTTTGTTGGAAATAAATTTATTTTTTTTTTTTGATTTTGGAATTATTATTTCTGTTTTATTTCTTTTTATTTGATCTGGATATATCACATTATTTCTTTTACTTCTTATATTTCTTGTTTTTTTATTTTTTGAATTTGGTAATGAAATTTTTGATGATTGATATGGAGATAATTGTAAATTTGATAAATAAATTGTATTTGAAAAAGAATTTTTTCTTGTAAAAATTTTATTATGATTAATTGATATATTAAAATAATTAATAGGTTTTGCTAATTTTATTTTTTGATTACCATTTTTCTTTTTGTTTAAACTATTATTTTCATATTTTGAAAAATAACAATTTGAATTATAAAATTTTAAGGGATATTTATTTATATTTAATTCAGTAACATTTGTTTTATCAAAAGAATTATAATTAGATAAATATTTATTTTTAGGAGAATATTTTGTTAGATAATTATTATTATCAAATAAATATTTTGAATTATATTGTGAATTATATATTTTATTTGTATTTGGATAAAATGAATAATTTTCACTTTCTTTTAATTGATAAATGATTTTTAATGTTTCTAAATATGATTCTTTATATTTATAATCTTCATATAATCTTAAAAATGTTTCATTATAATTGATGAAATTTTGATTTATTTCAAAATCAGTTTTTAATATATTATATTTCCATAGATTTAAATAATTTAATTTTGTGATTTTTATTTTTTTTGAATATAAAGTAACTAAATTTTGTAATAAAGAATCGATTTTATTATCATCATTTTCTATAAATTTATCATATAATTGATTAGCTAATTCTATAAAATAAATAATTAAAAAATATATTTTACTTGTTTTATTATATTTATATAATAATTCTCTAAGTATAAGTTTAATTGAATCCTTATTTCTAAAAAATTTAATTCCATTTCTTATATAACTATTATTATCTACAATACCATTTTTTTCAAGAAAATAAGATAATTTACCAAAATTATTTTTCATTTCAAAAATTAAAATTAAAATTAAATATTAATAATATTAAAATTAAAATTAAATTAAAAACCAAAAAAAAAATAAATAAAAAAATCCCATTAATCAAAAAAAAAAAAAAAAAATAAAAAAAAAAACCAATTTAAAAATCAAAAAAAAATTTATTTCTTCTTCTTAAGTAATTCATCAACTTTTTCATTAAAAACAGCATCTTGTTCAGCAAAAATTTTATCCATTTTCTGATCAAGTTTATCTCTTTCAAATTCAAGAACAATTTCAATTTTTTGTTCCAATTCAGTTTTAGGTCTTCTACTTTCAAAGTATTGTCTAAGTATTTTAGCATTTCTTGGTAAAATTTCAGTTCCTTCACTTAAATCTTCAACTTTAGGTAAATTATAAGAAATTGTTTCTCTTGAATCAATATCAATATCAATTTTACTTGTTAATGAATAATGTAACATATGAAATCTTCTATAAATTACATCAACGAAAAAATTTGTCATTGCATAATAAGTTTCTTTTTTTAATATTCCTATTTGAGATGCAAATCTATTCATTGAATATGTTAATAAACTTTTTTTGAAAAATTCATATATTTCTTTTTTACGATAATTTCTTTTAAATAAATCTATTGTGTCACTTATTATTTTGAATATTGTACATGTTTCAAGAAGAGTTATTTTATTTTTTATACAAAATTCTGTTAAAAGTAAAAATATTTCTATTGTTGTTTTGTCTGGTAAATTCATTTTTTTAATTTGTAATTTTGATTTAAGTAATGAACGAAGTTTTTCTTTGTCTGGATATGCTTTAAATAATAATTCAACATCTTCTTCTTTTAATATATCAAATACATGGAAATTTATATCTGCGCTTTTATAAAAAAGTTCTTTTTCTATCATTTATAGAGTTATTTTTTAATTAATTAATAATAAAAAATAAAAATCAAAATATATTAAAAAAAATAAAAAACAAATCAAAAAAATTTAAAATTAAAAAAATAAAAAAAAATGAAAAAAGAATCATTAAAATCTATAGGTTTAATATTCCTAATTCTCTGCTTAGTAAAAAAACCTTATATAACAAAAAAAAAAAATAGCTTTTCTCATCAGCATGTATAATATTAGCAGGACTTCACTTTCGTCATACAAGTATGACATGGACAAAGCATGGATATGGTGCATTAGGAGCATTAGAATTATCATGTATAATATTATCCTTTATAGTAATATTTATTGGTTTCATATCATTAATTTCAAATATAAAAATTTGTACTGTAATATTTATAATATTAAGTTTCCTTTGTTCACTTTTTGTTCTTGCTGTTTCAATTTTTTGTTTCATTGCAACAAAAACAAGATATTGGAAAGATTATTTAGGTTGTAATGCTGATTATAAGGGATTTTTATCTGTTTGGAATTCTGTTGATACTTATTTACAATTAGTAGATTCTTATTTATGTAGTGAAGATTGTCCTTGTAAATTCAATACTGAAATGATTAATTTATATACTAGTAATACTAGTACTTCACCTTATTTTAATATGTGGTATATTGATAGAAATTCTTTTTATAGGAAAAATATTAATTATTGTATTCCTTCTGGAAATCCTAAAGAAAAAAGTTCAAAAAATGAAAAAAAAGAATTATATAAGAAATTAAAAGAAATTTATGTTTTAAGAAATGCATATTTTGGTCATACTTTTAGAGTTGATTGGTTTCATAAATATTATAAACATATTGAAAGACATTTTAAATGTACTGGATTTTGTGGTGTTAGTTATTTTAATAATTATACTAATACAAATCAAAAAATTGTTAAATATTTATTTAGTGATATGACAAAAGAAATTCCAGAACATTTTGGTTGTATTGGTGCTATTATGGATTGGTTAAGAAAAACTTTAATTGCTTTTGCTATTGTTTGTTTATTTTTATTTTTGTGTTTAATTATTTTATTTATTATTGGTTTAATGATTCTTTGTAATGATTCAGATGAAACTAATGAACTTATTAGTAATAGTGAAAATTCTCAAGAAGAACCACAGGAAAAAAAAATAAATGAAGAAACTAAAAAGGATAATGATTCCAAACAAGGAAGTGTTATTACTAATTTGGAAAATATGTCTTTTGAACCTACTAATGATCAAAAAAAAGAAAAAGATATTAAGTTTAATCCTTCAATTGTTAATCAATAATTTTTTATAAGTAAAGAAATTTTTTTATATTATTTAATTATTAGTTTATTTATATATATAAAAAATTTTTTTTTGAAATATTTCATAAAATTAAATATAAAATAAATAAAAAAAAAATATTGAAAAAATTATTAATAATAAATAATAATATTAAAAAAAATAAAAATTTAATTTTTAAAAATCTAAAATTTAAAAAAAAAAAATTAAAAAAAAAAATAATTAATTTTCCATTTAAAAAAATGGTAAAATAATAAAATTTAACCAAAAATAGTTCTCAGGAATATTTTCAAAGCCAACAGTGGACATAATAATAGATGAAATCCCAAATAGAAAACGTGGAAAAATAATAGCACCATCAGGAGAAACAATATCTCTTCCATGTTTATATGATCAAGATACAGTTTCAGGAAAAGTAATAATAAATATAGGAACAGGAAAAACCTTTGAGCACAAAGGAATAAAAATTGAATTATTAGGTTGTATAGAAAATATTTCAGATTCAAAAGATATATTAAAATTTATTTCATTAACATCTGAATTAGAATCAATAGCAATTTTATCAAAAGATGTAAACACATATGAATTTAAATTTATTAATGTACAAAAACAATATGAATCATTTAGAGGACAATTAAGAAATATAAGATATTTATTAAGATTAACTATTGATACTAAATTCAGAACTTTAACTTATGAACAAGAATTTTTAGTAAGAAATCCAGAAAAAATTTCAGTTTTAAATGAAAATAATCAACCAATTAAATTAGAAGTTGGAATTGAAGATTGGTTACATTTAGTTTTTGATTTAGATTCTCGTAATTTTAGTTTAAAAGATATTATTTTAGGAAGAGTAACTTTTAAAAAAGTTTCAATAAGATTAAAAAATATGGAAGTTCAAATTATTAGAAAAGAAATTGTTAATGTTCAAGGAGTTGCTCCTATTTCTTCTGTTATTGCTCTTTTTGAAATTATGGATGGTGGTCCTATTAAAAATGAAACTATTCCTATTAGATTTTTTTTAAAACCTTATGATTTAACTCCGACTTTAAATAATGTTAATAATAAATTTTCTGTTCAATATTTTGTTAATATTGTTTTAACTGATGTTGAAGATAGAAAATATTTTAAACAACATGAGATATTCTTACATAGGATTGAGAAAATTAAAAAAAAAAGAAGTTTAAATAATGAAGGAGATAATAATATAACTACTACTACTACTACAACTAGTATTACTAGTAATGCTGAGGATAATGATATTAAAAATAATGATATTCAAGAATTAAATAATGATGGGATTACTAAATTGGATGATTAGGATATTATTTATAGTAAATAGGATTTTTATTTAAATTTTTAAATAAAGAATTTAAGTATTAAAAATAAAATAAAAATAAAAATTAAATATTTAAATTTAAATAATTTATTTTTTAAATAAAAAATGAATATTCAAATGTTCTTTTCTTCATATTTTTCTAATAAAAATCAAAATATTGAAGAAATATTATTAAGGTTTATACAAGAAACTAAAAGTGAATTTGTTTATAAAATTTATACAGAAACTTTTATTAATTATTATATACAAAAATTAAATCAATTTTTTCAAAATATAATACAACAAAAAGAACTTTATTGTATAAAATGTTCAAATAATCCAAATATAAATTTAAAAGAATGTATTTCTTTACATAATATAAATAACATTGCTTTTTCTTTTGATTCTTTATTTCAATATTTTGAAGAAATAATAAAAACAGAATTATTTATAAGTCAAAAATTTAAAGTATATTTAAAAAAAGAATTAAATGATTTTTCTCTTAGTCAAGAAATAGCATTTCATTTTCTATCATATATAACAAAATTAATAAAACTTAGATTATTTATATTATTAGAAAAATTTAAATCAGAAAAAAATATAAATGACCCAAATATAATAATATCAATTAATATAAAACTTATATTAAAAAATTTAAAACTTTTTGAAATATACCAAGATTCATTATCAAAATTTATAAAAGAGGAAATAAAATTTAATTTAGAACCATATTCCCAAATTCATAACAAACAAATAATTCATGAAATGATAAAATTATTTGAAAATTACTATTTAGAATGGTCATTTTTAAATGATACATTAAACACAGAAAAAGCATCATCAACATCAAAACAACAATACAAAGAGAAATTTATATCAATAATAAAAAGAAATTTTATTCAAATGAAACTAGAAAAATTTTTTGAAATAATAAGTAATTACCCAGAATCAATTCAAACAATTTATGATATAAAATCCTGTATATCAAATTATAATCAAAGTACATTTATTTCAACAATTCAAAATCAAATATCATCAAGATTACTAACACCAGGAATATCAACAAGATTAATAATAGAAATTTTTATAAGAATAATAAAAATAATGAAAACAATTGAACCAAGTGGTTATTTATTAAATTTAATAAGTGCTCCTATAAAAGAATATTTAAGATTAAGAAAAGATACAATGCAATGGATAATTACAACAATTTTAAGTGAAGATGATAATAATATTATTGAAGATATGAGTAAAGCTTATGTTAGAAATATTAAAACTCAAGATTATGATTATTTAAGTTCTGATGATGAACCTGAAAGTTGGGAACCTATTAATATTAAAGGAATTAAAGGAATGTTAATTGAAAATAATAATGATTTTAAAAAAAATAAAACTGATATTATTTCTACTCTTGTTAATATTTTTGGTAGTCCTGAAAAATTTATGGAACAATATAGGAGAATGCTTTCTGAAAGAAAAATTAATGATAATAATTTTGTTTTTGAAAATGAAATTAAAAATTTAGAATTGTTAAAATTGAAATTTGGGGAAAATTTATTAAATGATTGTGATGTTATTATTAAAGATATTAAAGATAGTAAAAAATTAAATCAAAATAATTTAAAAGATGATTTGATTAATTGTTTAATTATAAATAAGAATTATTGGCCTTTTTTAAATAATAGTATATTTGAAATTAATAATATTAATCCTAGTTTTAAAAAAGAAAATGTACCAGAAAGTAAATATGATTTATTTTTAAATGATGTAAAAAATCATATAAATCAATATAAAAAAAATTTTACAAAAAAAAATTTTTCAAGAGAATTAACATTATATACAAATGTTGGTTATGCAAATATAACATTATCATTTAGAAATGGTAATTTTAATTTTATAGTAACTCCATTAAGTGCTTTTATAATTAAAATCTTTGATATAGAAAATGAGAAATATTTTAAATTATATAATTTAGAATATATTTCAAATAAATTAAAAGCTGATATTGATGATGTGAAAAAATCAATTAATTTTTGGGTGATTAAAGGAGTTTTAAAAGAAATAATTAATAAAGATAATAGTATTAATTATGAACCAAATGATTATTTTCAAAATGTAGAACAAAATGAAACAATAATTGAAGAAGCTATTAATAATTTTGAATATCCTGTTGAAGTTTCTAATAGTAATTTAATTGAAAATTCTATTGTTTCTATTATAAAAAATTCTGGACCTAAAAATTTCGAACAATTATATAAGAATTTAATATCTTATCAATTAGAAATTTCTGAAATTAAATTAAAAGATTTACTTGGTAAAATGACTTTAGAACAGAAAATTTTTAAAGAAGGAGAAAATTATAAACTTATTGTATCAAATTAAATTATTTTTTAAATTTTAAATTTACATTAATTTAATTCATATTTAAAATATAAAAAAATATACTATTTAATAGAAATTAATTTGAGTTATTTGTATTATTAGTAATAATAAATTTTGCATTTTTTAATTCTTTATTTCTTTGATCCCATAACCATTTATATACTTTATTTTCTTTTAATCCAATTTCTTCACTTAATTTTTTAATTTGTTTCTTATTCCAACGTTTATTTTTATTATAAAATAATAAAAGATATTTTAATTGTTCTGAATTTTTTCTAAATCTTTTTTTCTTTTTTCTTGAAGTTGTAATATCTGTTATATTTGTAGAATCTAAACATTCAAAAATTTTTTTCCTTTTTATTGTTCTTGGTGAAGAAAATAAAAATTGATTATTTGAATTTAATTTATTATTATTATTATTATTTATATTATCATTATTATTATTAACTTCTTTTTTAGATGTTAAAAAATTTTCATTTTTCACACTATTAAAAGTTTCATATAAATTTTTTTTAGTTTGTTCATTCTTAATTTGATTCATATTATTAATATTTTCATTTTGAATTTTATATTCAGAACCAGGTGTAATTTTCAAACTTGACTTTTCTAAAGAAGTTTTAAACAAAAAGAAATTATCTTTATTTTGTAAAAAAGGAGAATTATTTATTTGTTCTGGTCTATAATTATTACCACTTGAGAATAAAGTACCAAAAAAATTATTAAAATTAAAATTAAAAGGTGTTGTATTATTTTGATTTTGAATTAATGATTGTTTAATTGGAGTTTTGTAAACTTGACTTAAATTATTTTTAATTTGAGAAACTTCAGAAATTGGCATAAATTTCGAAGAAATATTTGATGATTGAATTGATTGAGACCACATTTAAATTTTATTTTTTTATCTTTTTTTGCTTTTGAGTTTTATTTAAATTTAATTTTTAAATATTAGAAAGTAAATTATATAATATATAAATATTTTATAGTAAACATAAATAGTAAATATATAATTTTGTTATTTAAATATATAATTTTGTATTTAAATATATAATTTTGAATAAAATGAATGAAAATCATTTTTTATCATATTAATTTACATAATTTATAAAAATTATTTTTAATACAAATCAAAAAAAATTTTAAAAATCATCATTTTCATTAATTTGACTTAATTTAAGATTATTTCCAATTCCATTATAACCACCTAATTCAAGAGTAGCTTTAAAAGAAAGTTCTAATTTATTAGAATTACTATTTCCTCTAATAGGATCTAAAATAATTTTTCCTCCTCCTGTTTTTTTCAAAGGTCTAAGTTGATTAACTCTCCTATGTGAATTAGATATATTATTATTATAATTATTATTAATTAAATTCATATTTTTTAAAGATTCATATTTTTCTTTTTCTTTCTGCATTAATATATTAATATTTGCATTATTAATACTTAAATTATTAATATTATTTGGAACTTTTTTAAAAATATTTTCTGAAGAACTTTTATTATAAATTTTATTACTATCTCTTAAATTAGTACTAAAATTAATTGGTCTTTTTGATAATTTTAATTTTTCATTTGATAAAACAAATTTTTTATTTGAAGAATTACTTTCAACTGAATAATCTTTTCTAAATTTTGATTCTCTCATAATTGAATTTTCTATATTATTATTATTATAATCATCATCATCATCAAATCTATTATTTCTTTCATCAATTTCATCCATTAAAACTTCTCTTTTTAATAAATTTCCTTCAATAAAAGTAGGAATTTGACTTGGTTTTACTGTAGGAAGTAATAATTGTTTTTCTCTAATTGTAAAAGGATGAATTTTCCAAGTGTCATTATCTTCATTATATCTACTCATATCAATAATTTTTCTTAATTCAACATCACTTAATAAATATCTTATTATTCCTTTATATAATTTATTATCTCTATTTATTCCTTTTATATTTTCTAAGAAATCAGCTCTATCTTTCTCATTATCATATTTTAAATCTTCTATTTCATTTGATAAAAATTTTACTCTTTCTTGTAATTTTTTCATATTATTTTGTAATTCAGCTTCTTCTTTTTTTTTCTGTTCTTCTAATAAATTATATTTTTTTTCCATTTCCTCTTGATTTTTAATTTGTTGTTCTCTATATTCTTTAAATTTCCTTCTTTCTTCTTCATTATCAACAACTTGAACATTCCCTCCTAAATTACTATTACTATTAATCATTCCACTTTCCAATTCTTTAATTTTTCTAATTAACATTTCTTTCTCTTCATCATTTCCTCCATTTTCAATATTTAAATTAACAACACCACCATTTCCTAATTGTGCTTTAAGAGCTTTAATTTCTTCTTCATATTGTCTTAATAAAGCATCTTTAGGATCTTCATTAATTTTAGGAGCATTTTTAATTAATTTTGCTCTTGAAGCATAACGTAAAGTACCAACAGTTTCTTCATAATTAAAAGAAGCTGGGGATACATTAGCAAACATAACTGTTTTTGTATTTCCTCCTAATGAATCTGCAAGTAATCTTGTTAATTTAGAATCTTTATATGGAATATGTTTTCTATTTGAAGATAATGCATCAATTACTGAACCTAATGCTGTTAAACTTAAATTTATTTTTTTCCCTTCATCAAATGTCTTTCCAGTTGCATTAGTTTTTCCTACTCTTTCACTTCCAGCTAAATCGACTAAATTTAATTTCCCACTTCTTATTTTTTTATTTTTTTCTTCACCTTCTTCAATTTCTAAATAAACAGTAAATAAACTATGTGATCTAGAACTTTTATCATTCATACTAGTAGCACCAACATGTCTATTATTATTTCCTCTATCAAGACACTTTTGAATATCTTGAGTATTACCAATAGTAACAAAAGTTAATTCCTTAACAAAAATACCTTTCTTAGGATCTTCTCTAACTTCAAGAGCTTTATCATTTTTACTTAACAAATCTCTAACTTCTTCATTATAAATTTCAACAAATGAACACCTAACTAAAAATCTTTTAGAACTTCCTTCAGTTTTAATATAACCAAAAATATGTTCAAAAGCATTAGGAATGACACCTCTTAAATTAGGATCATTAACAACACCCATCATAGTAAAAGTTTTACCACAGCCAGTTTGACCATAAGCAAATACAGTACCATTATAACCTTGAAATATTGAGTCTACTATTGGGAAAGCTACTTCATCATATACTCTTCTTTGTGTAGTATCCATTGGGTAAACATAATCAAATTGAAAAGTTTTTGTATCTGATTTTTGAGATGTTACTGAAACTGTATTATTTTGCTCATCTACTTCTACACATATTGTTGATTTTTCTGCTTTTTCACGAGCGTTCATTGGACGAACACGGATTGCTACTTTTACACATTCTGATTTGGGTTTCATGTTTTTTTTTTAAATGATGGTGTTTTTTATTTTTTTTTTTATTTTTTTTCAATGGAGGTTTTTTTTTTTTTTTGTTTTTTTATGGCTTTTTTTTTTATTTTTTTATTAATTATTTTTATAGTTTAGAATATGATTGGGATTAATTTAGGTTGTCAAAAAACTACTATTTGTAATAGTGAAGAAAAGGAGAAAAGTATAAAAAAGGAAAAATATAATAATATGGATTTTAAAATTAATATATTAATGAATAGTCAAGGAGATAGATGTATATCATCAATAATACAATTTAAAGAAAATAATAGATTATATAGTGAAAATACAAAATTAGGAATTAAAAGATATTATTTAAGTTCTTTTCAGGATATATCAAGATTGATTGGATTTATGTTTGATTTAGAAATTAATAATAAAGAAATTAAATATTTTAATACAGATAAAAATTATGATAGAGAAAAACATTTATTTTTCTTTACCCAAAATAAAAAGAAAATAGAATTAAATGCAGAATTTATAGTAAATTCTTTTTTATCACATTTAAAAAATTTTATAATGTTAGATTCACATATTGAAGCTAATCATTTTATAATTTCAATACCAGATTATTTCACTTTATATCAAAAAGAATCTTTAAAATTAATATGTAGGTCAGTTGGATTGGAAAAAAATTATGTGACAATAATAAGTGAATCAACTGCTTTAACATTACAATATGGTTATACAAATTATTATAATTTTTTGAATGAAAATGTAAAAGAAAAATATACAATTTTTATTGATGCTGGGTATTCAAAAACTTCTTTTATTTTATCAAAATTTACTGAAGATAATTTTGAAGTAATTGATGTTGATAATATTATTTTTTTTGGAGGAAGAGATTTTAATTATAGAATATATAAACGTTGTATTGAAATAATAGAAAAAGAAAATAATGTTAAAATTGAAGAAAATGGAAAAATGAAATTAAAATTAATTGAAGAAATTGAAAAACAAAGAAAAAATTTAACAGTAAATAATGAAGTAACTTTACATATTGATTCTATTTATGATGATTATGATTTAATTTATAAATTAAAAAAAGAAGAATTTGAAAAATTAATTGAAGATGATATTAAAGTTTTTAAAGAAAGATTTGAAAAATTTTATAATAAATTTCAACAAAAAGATAAATTATATAAAATTGAAATTGCTGGTCAATTAATGAGAACACCAATTTTACAAAAAGTAATAACTAATATAACAAATATTCCAATTTCAAAAACTATTATTATTGATGAGACTCATTGTATTGGAAGTTCATTATATGGAAATTTTTTTATAAATAATTTAAAATTTCAAAATTTAAATATGATAAATTCTTATAATATGTATACTATATATTATTCTATTGGAAATTCTATTAAAAGTTTATTTATTAAAAAAGGAGATTTTATTCCATATAAAGATAAAATTTTCCTTGGTGGTATTATTAATAATGAAAATAATTCAATTTTACAAATTGATTTTAGTTATGATGAAGATGAAATGAAAGAAATTGGTTTGAAAGATTTAAATATATGTAGTTATATTATTAATATTGAAAACTTAAAAAAAAATAATTATAAGGATAAAGAATTAAAATTTTTTTTAGTATATGAAATATTTATTGATAATAGTTTTAATGTTAATTTATATTGTAATAATACAAATGAATATTTAGATAAATATATGAAAAGAGAAGAAAAAGGATTTTTTTTAAATGACAATGAAAAAGATGAATATTTGAAGCGTTTTACTCATTTAGAAAGTGAATTTGGTTTATTAGATGTTAATTTTCATGAATATACTTCTAATAAAAATAATTTGGAAACAAGATTATATGCTATAAAAAATAAAGTTAAAAATAATAATGAATTATATCAAAAATGCATTAAATTAGAAAAATTATTTAACAAAACAAATCTTAATATATCTGATATTGAAAAAAGAAATAATTTCTATAGAAAATGAATATAATTCAATATTAAATAAATAATTTAAATACATAAATTTTACATAAATTATAAAAAAAAATATTTAATTTTTTTCATATAAATAGTAAAAATATTTAATATATATTATATAAAAAAAAAGAAAAATTGTCTCAATATGTAAAATGGGGATTGGGGATTGGGGATTGGGGATTGGGGATTG